>JACXGM010002838.1:0-17574 GCA_016801145.1 Umbra pygmaea | reverse complement strand
GGAAGTAAATCTTACTAGCGTATCCAGAGACTACATTTAATATTTACACATTGCTAATGGTAGAAGCTTTTCAGCTTGGTTTGGTAAACTATATGATGCTGGATTCAAATGCCAAGCTGCATTGAAGAAAACTTTTTTTAGCAAAAATGAAATGGTTGTGAGTTATCATCTAACATTAATGTACACCCCACCACTCCTCTTACTTTGCCATGTTAGTACGCCACATAAATCAAGTACTTCCTATTAAACTAATCATTTAAATCTTTTATAACATGGTCTGAACACAAACAGTATAATTTAATTTAAATAAAATGGCACACGTTTTCCAGTCTGCTTTAGTGATGCATTTGTTTATGCAATTCTCATTTTTAGTTGACACAGTATCCACCCTGTCAACATCAAACAGTCTACTATGCAGTAAATACACTATGGCTAACACAGTCAAGCCAACAGCTGTTCAATTTTGTATTAACTGTCAATCATCACATCCTTATTGACAGACTTAATATCCTAAGTTTCTCGAATAACTGCCTTGATTGGTTCACCAACTACTTGGCTGACAGGGTTCAACATGTTAAATCTGAAGGTTTGTTGTCTCGGCCCTCGGATGTCTCTATGGGGGTGCCAAAGGTTTCTAATCATGGGCCAACACTATCCTCTGTGTACAGTATATCAATGATGTCTCTCTTGCCGCTGGAGATTCTCTAATCCACCTCTATACAGATTACACCATTCTACAGACATCTGGCCCTACATTGGTCTCAGTGTTAACTAACCTCCAAAAGAGTTTCGATGCCATCCAAGACGCCTTCCATGGCCTTCAACTGCTCCTACATTCACTTTGCAACCATACATTACCCATACCCAACAACCAGACTAGCATCTCCACTCTGGCTGGGTCTAAACTTGAATATGTGGACCATACGCAGTCATTTACAGAACTGCCTCTATCTCCCTCTTGAGGAAATTAGACATAGTCCATCACAGTGCCGTCTGGTTTGTCACCAATGCCGCATTTAATACCCACCACTGTGACGTATATGCATGAGTTGGCTGGCCCACACTCCATACATGACGCCTGGCTCACTGGTATCACCTCATCTACAAATCACTTTTACGCAAAACCCCTCTGTACCTAAACTCTCTCCTCACCATTGCCTTACCCACCCGTAACCTACGTTCAAGCAGGTACTTCTCTCTAATCACCCCAGAAGTCCTTCTGTCTGATCACTGCACATGCTGACCCTCCCCTCCCACACACACACTACCTTTGCCCATTCTTGTCCCAGTGCCTTAGTTTTGCCAAAATGTGCATTTGCATGCACTGATCTGTACAGCATCTTATTTATAATAATAATAATAATAATAATAATAATAATAATAATAATAATAATACATTTATTTTATATACTGCCTTTAAAAGTTGCTTTCTCAAAGCGCTTTACAGGCAGACATAATAACAGAGAAACTACACACCTTCAATAAAAACTAAACAAAATATGAATAATCAAGTAAAAGCAGTCCTGAAATAAAATGTAATGTATGTTATTTATTCATTTGCACAAAATCCAATTGCACAAAAATGCTTAAGTTGTGCACACGCTACATTATGGCCGACCATGCGCCCTTAAAATAGCATCTTTTAACCAGGTTTTTCCTGGTCAGTGGCGGAATTGTTTTCGGGAACTGCAAGATAGCACCAGGGAACGTTTGCGCCGGAACACGCCTCTTCTTTTCGCTGAACCGCCCAACGAACGAAGTTCATTCCCTAATTTACTGACGCACGTCTGTGGAGGGAAAAGTCCCATATGCGTTGGGTGCAAGATAGGAATGATACATGCGTTGGTAGAAAAAGTCAATTGCACTGGGTGTTAAATAGGGCCCTATGTCTTATTGCACCTTTGCTTTTATCTAGGCCAGGTTGCCATTTCAAAAGAGAAACTGTTGTCAACATTCCCACCTGGTTAAATAAAGATTAAATTAAAAAAACTGTATCAATAACAGGACCAGCTACAAAATAACCAGAGACCAGTTAATAGAGAGAGAAAACAGATAGAAAGAGTAAGCAATGAGAGAGAGAGGAAAGAAGGAGAGACAGATGGAAAGAGTAGCAGAGAGAGAGAGGACAGAAGGAGAGACACAGATAGAAAGAGAAAGCAGAGAGAAAGAGAACAGAAGGAGACATAGATGTAAAGAGTTTGCAGAGAGAAAGGACAGAAGGAGAGACATTGTCCATACAGTGTACAGTAAGTGAGCACTTCTTTGCAGAGATAATCCATCCACCTCACAAGTGTGGCATATCAACATGCTGATTTGACAGCATGAATATTACACAGGTGTGCCTTAGGCTGGCCACAATAAAAGGCCACTCTAAAATGTGCAGTTTCATCAGACAGCACAATACCACAGGTGTTGCAAGATTTGAGGGAGTGAAACTGACAACTCCCACGCAGTGATTTAAAGCCACAAGAGGTGGATTCAGCACCACGGCCAGCTCCGCAGCCTACTGAATTTTATGTGATTCCATATGCTAAATTCACACCAGGCACTGCAAAACATCACCGTACAGTATCGTAATGCAGACACACTTGTACACCGCAATAAACATCGTCTGCAATCAATCTTCTGCATCTTCAAGATGGTGGACAACATTGCATACAACTGTCCTCCTCCAGCAAGGCGACTAGCAGGAGCTTTTTCATTGATAATACTGTAGGTTGTGTCACGAAACCTGTGTACTGCTGAGCTGTCAAAGCTTTTCTTGCAATCCCATAAATCCATAGGTGAAAGTGACATATTAGCTCATCCTTGGTGGTACTGTACATCAACTTCCGGTTCTGGTGCCGTGCGGCAAAGCAGTTGGATTATTTCAACCCTTGCGACACACCAGCCGCACCACATCAACATTTTGCCGGATCCGGTAGATTTTCCGCAGCGGTGCGCATTGCTTCCTATTGAAATGAATGGACTTCAGCCGCAACACAACCAGTTTGCCGTGCCTGGTGTGAATCCAGCATTAGGCTGCGAAGTGGCCCTAAGATTCTGAAGCTATTTTATAACTGACCAGACCTACGTTCACATGCTGAAACTGATTGTACAGTATTTTTATTGGGTGCATTTACAATTTGTAGCTACCTGGGTGTTTATGAATGTGTATATGAATCCAATCTCCTGTGGGCATACTGTATTATATAGACTCTACTTTGTTCAAATAAGTGAAATAATTACAGTATATGCATGTTTCCTTTTTTTGTTATCACCATCGATTTTCTGGTCGAATCACAATTGGGCAAATGAGGTGCTTAAATATGTAGATCGAAAAGAACCAATGACAAATATCAGAAGTGATTTAGATTAGGTTTCGAATGTCTGTTTTGCGCTATTATAGACAAGCCAGATATAGCAAATATGGACACAGAAGAGATGTAACTGACCAAATTATGCAAGAATTACTTGTCTCAGAGATTAAATTGAACACAGCTAGCAAGAACACAGAGAGCTTTGCATTGTGGGTATTGTCTAAACAACACATATAGAAACACATTAATCATTGCTTACAGCAGCTTATCATAACTAGGAAATGCAAGGAAGTATCACAACATACTGTATATGGTTCTTACATTTTTGTGTCAAAACAGACAATCAAAGGTATGTGTGACTCACAATGTTGTGGAAGTCAAGTGCTATGGAAATTTCCATCACAGGCAAGTTTGTCTCGTAACCATTAACATTAGTGCCAACAATGTGTAAGTCCAAAGTTGGTAGAAAAGATTTTGACAGTGCCTCCTTGTTATATAAGATAACCTATAATGAGTGAGCGTGTGATACATGTGACTTTAAAAGCTTTTGCCAGTACACTACACTAACTCTCTAAAAATAATTCTCTCACCAAGTAGAATTAACAAGCACTGCTCAGCCATTCTGTGAAGAAAGGAGTGCAATGGAGGGACTCATGTAATATTCATGTCTGTTTGAGCAACCTAATCCTCCTCCCTACCCTTCTACAGTACATTCCTCTTTCTGAGGAATTAGCTGAAGGTCCTTACCAAAGTCCAACTGGAACAATTCCTAAAACAGTACTGAGAGGGCCCAAATTGACACAAAAAGAAGAGTATGAAAAAATGCTCTAAGAATTATATTGGGGACAAAGTCATTGTGACTACTACCTTGACAATGAAGCAGTTTTCCCACACCCTGAGGAACAATGGCCCTGGTACACATGCGCACACACTGGTAAGCCCATAAAGAGGGAAACACATGGTGATGGTGCTGTTGTCATTAGATAAGGGGAAACGGGGTCTCTTCCTGAGTCTGACTGTTTGTGCCTGACTATCGACACAGCTGCGCCAGCACCCCCTATTCTTTTCAAAATCCCAACAATTAATTTGCACATGCAAATGTCTACACACATGAGCAACTTGAATCTCAGATATGATCGTTGTAAAAATAAGCACTTCACACAGGCTAGGAGGATGAGTCACATACTGTGGCATTAAACATGAATCGTATTATTTATATATTGTGTTATTGGCTCATTAGTTTATATGGCAAAATCAACAGCAGTAAACCAGGAATTAGGTAGGTTTACACTGATTTGAAAACAAGATTCAACTCTATAACAATAAATCTGAGTACCATATATAGATTGAACATTTGCAAAAGTTTGCATTTTCTCTATGTATATACTCCGATCAGCCATAACATTATGACCTCCTGCCTAATACTGTGTAGGTCCCACTTTTGCCCCAAAACAGCAGCCCCATACGCAACAAACTGCAATGCACTGTGTGTTCTGACACCTTTCTATCAGAACCAGCATTAATGTTTTCAGCATTTTGAGCTACAGTAGCTTGTCTGTTGGATCGTCGGCCCACAGGGGCCAGACTTCACTCCCCAAGTGCCTTAATGAACCTTGGCCATGTTAATTTTCTCTTCAAAGTTGATGTGTTAAAAGCAGGAAAAATGTGGGCCAAATTGTGATGGCTAGACGACTGGGTCAGAGCAACTTTAAAACTGCAGCTCTCGTGGGACGTTCCCGGTCTGAAGTGGTCAGTAACTATCAAAGGTGGTCCAAGGAAGGAAAAGGCCAAGGTTCATTGATGCAAGTGGGGAGTGAAGGCTGGCCCGTGTGCTCCAATCCAATAGATGAGCTACTATAGCTCAAATTGCTGACAACATTAATGCTGGTTCTGATAAGGTGTCAGAACACAGTGCATCACAGGGTGTTGTGTATGGGGCTGCTGTTACAGAGGCAAATGGGACACACACACAATATTAGACAGGTGGTCATAATGTTATGGCTGATTGGTGTATGTAAGAGGGGTTAAGGAAGGTAGCCTTCTGCTATGATTGACATCCATTCACTTGCTTTTACTGTTTAACTATCACGACATAGCTGAAGATGAGATGAGAAATACACTGGAATGTGGTTGTGGAATGTGCTAAATGCAGTAGTTTTTTACCACGAGCAAGTACAATAGGGAAAACAGGGATGGCAATGTTACACACAATATTCTATTTCGGCAATGTTCACAGGTCAACAGTTGAACTAAATATTTTGTATTAGTTTCTTTATGGTTTAATCTCTACTCTATGTCCATTTCCAACAACATCCATTCAACTCACACACTACAATTTCAGTGAGAATTTAGCTCCACATCCCTCTCATGCAGAGAATATATTAAGACAGAACAGCATTCCTAAACACAAACTACATTTGTTTGAACTTAAATTCAAAGTTACTACAACCAGTAACATTGTGAGTGTAATAAGCCCAAAATTAGTGCTGTGAAATGTGAAATAGCACCATTATAGACCATTTATATGGATTGAGTCTGCTTAGTTTCTTTTTTACATGTAGGTGAATGGGATCATGTGTTTGTGTTCATGAGTGTTTGTTGCTTTGTCTGTTTGAAGTAGGACATGACAGGAAGGCTGTGAACACGTAAGTATAACACTTCCTGCAACAAAGTGTCCTGGACCTCTTTTATAACACTTCCTGCAACAAATTGTCCTGGACTTCCTTTATAACACTTCCTGAAACAAAGTGTCCTGCACTTCCTTTATAACACATCCTGCAACAACGTGTCCTGGACTTCCTTTATAACACATCCTGCAACAAAGTGTCCTGGACTTCCTTTATAACACTTCCTGCAACAAAGTGTCCTGGACTTCCTTTATAACACTTCCTACATCAAAGTGTCCTGGACTTCCTTTGTAACACATCCTGCAACAAAGTGTCCTGGATTTCCGCTTCCTGTTAATAAAAGCCCCTTACACAGCCATAACCATACCTGTGTCGGTGTTAAGTTATCGTTGTACTGAACAGGGTAATGAGCAAGGACATATCATTGGACATATCATTGTGTTAGTTCTGACACCTTACACCGGCCCAATCTAAACTAGAGCATACAAGGAAACAGCATTTACGTCTACAGCACCCATCAGTCAACAAATTCCAGCAAATACAATGGTGTACTGTTAAACTACAACTACACACATGTGTAATGGTAAGATGCAGCAATGTATGGGGGAGGGGAAGGTGTGCACGTGTGTGTGTGCGTGTGTGTGCGTGTGTGTGTGTCCGTGTGTGTGTGTGTGGGGTTTGTCTGGTGGGTGAGGGGATGCAGAACTGAACCCACTTTTAACTGAATCTGGTAAACAGCGATGGGAGATATAGGGCAGAATGAATGTGACATCACCTCAGCCCTTTGCGTCTGCTTCCCGCAACATCAGATAATAGCAGTGGAAAAGAGACTTCTGGTTTCCTCTAGCATATAATTGGTTATCTTAATGCAATCTCTCGCCTCTCATATGAATGAGAAGAGAAATATAAAGAAAAGAGGAAATAAAAGTGCAGCTGAAGTTTTGACTGTTCTGTCAGTGACAAAAATAAATCTTTACAAGCAACCTATCAGTTTGTTTCCATCTCGGCCTTTTCTTTTCTCCCTGCATGTTTTCTTGTCAACAGAAAGGCTGTTGTTTTGCTGCCTTGTATGACAGACTGTGTGCAATGCTGTGGTTGTGTTTTATATGGGATTGGACGTACGGGTAGAAAATAACCTGTGTGTTGTAAATAGAATTTCCATATTTCCCATGGGAACCAGAGTATATGTTACATTCTGAGCCCCAGAAGAACATATAAACACACTCTCAGTGCAACGTCCAGTGAGACAGAAAATACAAAGCTGCATGTAATGTTGCAAAGATCCTAAAGATGGCTTTGAGGAATCCCTACATATGATCATTACCGTGGTATTCCTTTAAATGAACAATAGATTATTTGAGTAGAAAATCCTATATACGATCATTAATGTGGTATCCTTTTAAATATAGAATAGATTCAGTTAAAATCCCTACAATCAATCATTACCATGGCATCCGTTTAAATGTAGAATAGATAATTTAATTAGAAACCCAAATAAAATCATTACCATGGTATCCCTTTAAATGGAGAAAATAATATTTAAGTAAAACATGCAGCCCACGCATACAGCTAGACTTGCTACTGGTATGGTAAAGAGATAAATGGTGTGTGCACTTGCACTGAATGCCAGCGCCTCTGGGTTTCCTTTTTGACATGTTGGAGGATCACTAATGCGCTAACTTGAAAGTCTAGAGAGTATCAATCCATAGGTCATAACCTGGTGAACCTACCCCACTCTGCAGAACATCCTGTGAGGCTTTATGAAGCAAGTCAAGGGTGCCCGAGCTACATTTTCACCCCCGCAGCGGGCATGCTCTTCCCAGCTTCCCAGATTCTGGTGGAGGGGTAGAGTGGATTAGGCCAAACTCTGGTTCCCCTATACTGGGGCAGAGATGTAGGAGGCGAGGGGTAATGACAGTTGTCTCAAACAGTGGTTCCATACAGTGGTTCCATACAGTGCAGAGATGCATGGAGAAGAATGCAGCTTAATGAGCTGACATCCTTATCCACCCACTTCCTGTGCCCCTCAACCACCAGAATAGAGAACACCAGCCAGAGCCAAGGCAACGGATGTTGGGACGAGCTGTGGCGCTGTCAGGAGTCAGTGGCTGACCAAACTACAGCAGTTTATAAAAGAATGCAGTCTATACCAAAGTTGAGCAGTCTATACCTGTTAGGAATGACAGGAGAGAGAGGTCACTGTACCTACAGGATACATAATCAAACCCACATGCACACCCACATGAACACAAAAACACAGGCCTCAGCACAAGCACACAAAAGCTTCTTTTACAAAAATCATATTCCCTAACCCTAAAAGTAACCCCAAACATAACCCTAGCGTAACCCCAGAAACCCTAACACACACAACCCTAAGACACAAGACACGACAAACTGCACACACATACCATAGTAGTATGCACGCACAAACACACACATTAACACAGTGTTTCAAAATGTGTGTACACCTTTGAGCCCCCGCATATGCACCAAGACAACTGCCACAGTCAAAGAAACCAAAAGTCCGGGTTTCAGCATAGTGGTGTTGCTGTGGTTTAGCACCTTAAAGGACACTGCAAAATAAACAATAAGTGCAATGTTTCATTTGTTGCATGGTTTGTGGGTGAGTACTTTCTTCAGTTTGTTGCATCATAATACATTTTATAAAGATGCACACATAAGCAATATGAAGACTCAATGCCGATGGCCTGGACGAGAATGAAATAAACAGTGAGGTGAAATAATCCAATTTCTTTTGGGTTCAAAATAAATGAGTCTGCTGTAAACTAAACAAACTACACTGCTCAAATAAATTAAGGGAACACTAAAATCACATATTGGGTCTTGATGAACAAAATATATTAAAGATAAAAATCGTTACTGTACATTGTGTAATTCGTTGAGAACAAAATGATGTAACAATAGTGAGGATTTCATCCCGGTACCTAACAGCAGTCAGGGTACCGTTGGCTACCACATGAAGGTCTGTGACCCTCCAACAATATGCCTCCCCAGACCAGCACTGACCCACTAACAAAAGCTGGTCATGCAGGATGATGTTGCAGGCAGCATAGCGTTCACCACAGCATCTCCAGACTTCACGTCTGTCGTCTTCACAGGGTGCCAGTGGCGAATTCTCTGGCAAATGCCAATCGAGCTGCACGGTGATGGGCTGTGAGCACAGGTCCCACTAGAGACAGGTCGGAGACAGGTCAGGACTGCAGAAAGACCATGATAGCACGCGCATTTTCTGCTTACGCAACCATGCAAGTTACCCATACCATGACAGATGCTGGCTTTTGGACCTGACGCTTGGATGGTCCTTTTCCACTTTTGCCCGGAGTACAAAATGGCTGTTTTGTCCAAAAACTATTTGAAATGTTGACTCTTTGGACCATAAAACATAATTCCACTGTGCTACTGTCCATCTTAAATCAGACTGAGCCCAGAGAATGTATGGTTTCTGCTTTGTATAGTAAAGCCTTAACTTGCATCTGTGGATGCAGCGACAAATGGTGTTGACTGATGAAGGTTTACCAAAGTATTCCCGAGCCCATGTCAGGATATCAATTACAGACTCGTGATGGTTTTTAAAACAGTGACATCTGAGGGATCGGAGATCACGTGGTTTTCGTGTTTCTTGCCCTTTATGCACCAAGATTTTACTGGATACTTTCAGAATATGGGTGAAGGAGAAATGTGGGGGCTAGGGCGTGGTGCTGTGGGGGGTGTGGAGCCATTGGTCAGGGTGGGGGTAGCCAGGAAAGCATGGCCAGCCCTAGCAAAATTTTTTAATTTTCTACTATAGTGGTCAGTGGTGATAGTGTTACCTAGCCGTAGAGCATTGGGCACCTCGGATGAGGTGCTCTTGTTCTCCATAAACTTCACAGTGTCACAGAATTTTTTTTGAATTGTTGGCTGCTTATAATATATTTTTTCTGTTTATAAAAGCAAACCTTAACTTTCCTAACTGACTGTGTGTACCGGTTCCTGTCTTCCCTGAAGAGTTGCATGTCACAGGGAGTTTTTAAGGCTCAAGCAGTATACAATGTTTTTATGAGTAATTCATCAGAAGATTTTATTTGTTTTCTTTAAATTGGAAAGCCCTAAGAACAAACTTTATGAAATAATAAGAGACAAATTTTAGCTTGGTGCCACACTATCCAAGCTGCTAAATTATTTACAGTTAATGAATATTGCCAAAGGCCACATCATTTTAACAGTATGAAAGATTCCATTGAAATATTTGAATCAGGTCTGTAAAATACTTAAGTACACTGGTTCAATGATACCCAGTGTTGCCAGCATGACTCACAAAAGGAGATGTTCATTTTCATTTCCATCTCATCTCCTTTCAAAACAGAACTTGAAATCATTTCAAATACTTTGTGTGCTTAATTTAGCTTGCCTGCATCAATACAACTTTCCAAATCAACTTCAAATTAAGAGAGAGGTCTTTGTCGACCAAAAAAATAAATGACATTGTGTTCCTTTATAAAGGCAACACTGTTTAGTTGACCCTGTTCATGTACGGTATTAAATTTTCTCAATACACACCTGCATTATGACATACGGTATAAAAAAACATAATGAATGACGTGAAATAACGTTAGCATTGATGACACATTGGAACACATTGTTATAAGATTGATATCATTTCTTATGAACACAAACATTGAAAACAATGGATCAGAACGTGTCTATTGACATAAACTGCACGTCCATGTGTTCTCTATAAGCCTCTACTACACACTATCATCTGCATCAACGGAAAAGAGTATGCTTGTCTAATAAACCCACTTTGAGTGAAAAGTACTGAAAATGTAAATCCAGAGATGTTTCCCAGTGTTATACAACCATTAAAATACCAATTTTAACGAAGTCAACTAAAGAAGCCCCACAGTAGCACCCCTCTATCATTGCAATACAAAATAAGTATGGTTTTGACTTGACCACTGCAGGGCCATGGTATGTTCCATTGACGTAGGTCTCAGCTTGCAGTATAACAGAGCCATAGTGGAATTAAAGAGCCAAGGATCAGATTCATAGACAGCTGGTCCTGGTATATTCCTATCAGTGAAAATGGGGGAGGGGCTTACTTAAAATGAAAACATATACTATTTTAATTTCAAACTGCTTAAAGGTTTAGGGATTCAGACCTAGAAAAAAAATCATTAAAATAATCCACCATTTGCATGTTTTATCTTCCCAAAGGAAGCTCAAATGTCAAGTCCCAGACCCTTCCCCATCTCCACTCTGCCCCTGAACAAGATCCACCCACCATAACACACACGCTCACTCTCACACTCACACTCACATTCACACACACATACACATACACACACACGCACACGCACACATCAACCTGCAGCCATCTGCTCCTCTTGCCCTGCACAAACCTAAATGTATTATTCACTGTAATACATCCCATCCAAAATGCAGACTCTTTACAGTGGGATATTAAAGCTGTCTCACGGCGGTACAGTACCTCCGCAAGTAGCAATAATGCACAATGGATGAAAAACATTTACCTTTGAACAGGACTGTGTGTGTGTCTGAGCATTTTAATTTCTGTGAGTGGGGGACTATAAACATGTAGCAAAAACCTACCTCACCCATACCTGACTACATTAGCAACCTGTTATGCATCTTCATGTTAGTGAGCAGACTAAACATTTTCCACTGGCTGCATATATCACTTCTGCCCTGCAATTTGCCCCAGTGTGAGGCAAGCATGTGTATTTGTGCCCTTGGGCGTGTCAGGTGCAGTATTTAACCCTGTAGTCTTCCTCTGCACTGGATAACACACACAAAATGGAACCATACAGGGTCCTTTGGCTGTCCCTTTGTAAACAAAACCTTTTTAGGTCCAAGTAGGAAGCTTTTCACCTAAGGGGTTTAAAGATACCCATTTGGGAGGCTGCACTGAAGCGACTGACAAACCTCACAAGCAATTCAGTACATTATTATCCAAATGTAATATGATTAACTAACCAATCATAAACATCTAATTTTGCAGCCCTGTATCTGCCCCACTACACAGGTATAAAGTTGATAAAAAAGGCTGTACAAAAAACATGGATTGCCTCTAGCGAATCAGGCACGGGAGCCCATTTACGTCCACCGTCATTTGACTAAATAATGATTTGAACTGCAAAAAGAAAGTTGCCTCGTCAGCCTTCCTTCCTCGTCCTCCCCCACCCTCCTTTTATTTCCACATCTCTCCTTTTTTCCCACCCTCCTGTTCTCCCAAACGCTCTCCCGGCATAGCGTGTGTTTGGACTGCGACTGTGAAGGGTCACCGGCTGCCTTGTTCTCACACGTGGAGTGTGTGTATGTATGTCAGGGAATCTGCTAGCTCAGTGCCAGGCCTTTCTAATGAGGCTGTCAGGCACTGTTAGCGACGGCGTGCTCCCCTGACTTACCACAGACAGACTATGATTAGCCGGGCCAACAGCACACCACTGGGACAGATTAAACATTTGCCACACACATTCACACAGTTATACACAAAACACAGTCACACACACACACATTCACACAGTTATACACAAAACACAGTCACACACGTCTCCCCATTAGCCTGCTTTTATTTTAATTTTAGAAAACCTCCGACTTGCCCCACAGAATAAAAAAGTGTGTGTGTCTGGAGCTATGATTGGTTATAATAAATGCTGGATATTACAAGAAGCACTAGTACAGTACTGAAGTGACTACTGGACTGGCCTACAATACATGGAAAACACACAAGAAGACAGGTTAGTATCCTAACTGACTGAACTGAGAAATCTATGCAGTGGTCTGCAGGAGGGTTATCTAGAAAATGTTGAGAAATTATTCAGTATTTTCATTTAAAATAAACCCTTAAAGCCACACTTGAACGTATAACTAGATAAAAAGTTTGTTGAAATTATAATGGATCTAGCCTAAATACAGTTTGTTCATATCAGTCCTGAATTGAAAAATCCATATATAATGTAGCTAGAATTCCTGTCCAGGTGGTCTATGGGGATCTTTGTTGTCATTTGTCAGGTCACATGCCGATGAGTTGTGTTGCTTAGCACATCAAAAGTAATATGATACAATGGACAGGAGATCTGATCCTAGATCATCAAACCTGCTCTGAGTAACCTGAGACATACATGTACATGCCACGATTGTAATGCAAAACAACAACATGTGGTCGAAATCATCCCTTTAGCGTGATGAAACATACACCAGGGCTTGAAATGCATCCAAAATGGTCGCATTTGCGACCGTTTGAAATGGGATGGGGACCCCAAATTTCAATAGGTCGCAAGTGTATCAGTGATTTTTTTTGTGGTCAAACTCCAAATATTATTGGAATTATCTGATATTAAGCCTTTCTGTTTCATTAGAGCCTATTGTAAAGAAAAAGTTTAACGTGGTTTAATTTACCTAAACAACGATCAATCGTCACCAAATTTCTCTCTCATATTGAAAACTGACATTATTTGGCATTAAGCATTTCTGATGGGCTTTATAAGTCCTAATGTGAAAAAGCTTAACGTGGTTTAATGTCCCAAAACAACACTCAATATGAGATAGATGTGTGTTTCAGTGGTTATGATCAGCAATATGAGAGAGAATTTTGGTGATGATTGATCATTGTTTAGGTAGATTAAACCATGCCTTTTCCTTACAATAGGCTCTAATGAAGCAGAAACGCTTAATGTCTGATAACACCCATAATAATTGGACTTTGGGTTAGAATTTTTTGACAGTTTTCAGTGAGTATAAGGAGCAATATGAGAGAGGAATTTGGTAATCATTGATCATTGTTTAGGTACATTAAACCTTGTTAAGCATTTTCCTCACCATAGGGGCCAATGAAGAAGAAAAGGTTAATGTGAGATATCTTCTATAATCGTAGGATTTTGGCTTAGTTTTTTTGACAGGCTTAAGAGTTCATGAAAAGATATGGCAAAATCAAATGAGAAATTTGGTGATGATTGATTGTTGTTTAGGTACATTAAACCACATTAAGCTTTTTCACGTTAAACGTTTTGGAATGTCGCCTCACTCAAGCCCATAAAGGTATAATTTCAAAGTTATTCCAACCCTTTACCAATTCTCTCATATTTCAGAGATGTTTAAATATTGAAAAGTGACATTGGTTTTGCATTGGGATTTAGAAATAAGAAAAATCAAAGAATGCAATGTGTAGCATAAGTACACAACCCATGTGTTGTCCAAGCTCCCAGGAAACAAAGATGACAGAAATTGCCTTAATCACAATACAATTATCATTGGCCTCCAACTGTGAGTAATTTAATTATCACAAAAACAGAATGTGAACTAGCAAAATAAGAAGGAGAGTTCCAGTTGTCTTTTACATGTATTCTTTAGGAAAGGACCTGCTAACCAATAATGGTAGCCAATTCTATTTCACACTATTGGTTCACATTAGTTAACAGTTTTTATTTTTTTAAATGCTATACGTCTTGAACTTGGACCAGAAAACCAGCCATTGTCTGGCGGCCATCTCCCTTATCCAGTGTGATACCTGTCATTTGCATTCAGATGATTGATTGTTGACAGTGGCCTGTAAACTGTTGTCCCTCCTCAATCAATGTTCACAGCTGTAGGATAAAGGTGCATAAAACATGCTGTCATCCAAATGAATCCAGAGCACCTTAAACATTCTCTGTGTCTTGTGTACATCATCAAGGAACTGAGAAATGTTCAGTTTTAAGGAATTATGTAAATATCCTGGCAACATGGGGGCATACAGTATTGGGATGGTATTACACATTCCAACAACTTCTCCAAATGTCATTAGATGGAAGATTCAACTGAAATCACACACAAAAGGTTTAATGTCCTTCCCATCAGAAAGTCCCTACGAGAATCCAGTACTTTCCTACAGCTTTTACCAAGTGCCCTATTTTTACTTTATGCTTTATTGTGTGCTTCTAAAATTTTTATCATTTCGCTCTTGGCTGAGAGTAGGTGACCCAAATCAATAGCTTTGCAAGCAATACATCTCATCACAAATATACTTTACACATATTCCTTAACCACTTTAATGTACGTAAACCAGACTAAGTAGTATCATTTTCTATCAAAAACCGATGTGAGGAAATGCATTTCTGATGTATGCCACTGATGGTACATCATCTAGTAGTTACAGTACATCCATGTTAAAGGATGTTTTATTTGCACTGCATTACTGGCTTACTTTTCAATGTCCCCAAAGTACTCATCAGCAACATATCGTGATTAACTTGGTTTATAAATGCTGAAATCGGCTACACCAAAGCCCTGCTCCCTGGCTCTTTCACTACAACACATTGTCAACTATAGAATGAGTTTCTGGGTTGAAGCTAAATAGAATCCACACACTCTCTGGCCTGCCAGAAAATGTTTGAATTGTTGCTGGGAGACAGGATAAATGTCTCGGAAACAGTGTCACTCTATTACTGGGAAAATTCCTCAGCTACTGCAAATACTTTCTCCCAAATTCACAACATCTTTATCAAATAGAACAATTTGTTTTAATACTTAGCAAAAAAAAAGGTCCTCTCACTTTCAACTGCTGTCATTTTTCAACAAACTTAACATTTGAAAATATTTAACAACTAAGACATAAACTGAAAAGTTCCACGGACATGTGACCAACAGAAATTGAATAATGTGTCCCTGAACAAAGGGGTGGGTCAAAATCAAAAGTAACACTCAGTATCTGGTGTGGCCACCAGCTGCATTAATTACTGAAGTGCATCTCCTCCTCATGGACTGCACAGATTTGCCAGTACTTGCTGTGAGATGTTACATGTCTCTGCCTACAAATATTTGGGAATTTCATTGGATGATAATCATTCCTTTAATACACATATTATTGAGCTGGTGAAGAAGCTGAAAATGAGAATTGGCTTTTTTCTAAAAATCATGTCTATCCTCTCAACATAGAAAGCAAATTGTACAAGACACTTTTATGTCAGTGCTTGATTAAGTTGATGTAACTTATACCCATGAGAAAAATCACAAGTCCACTCTGAGTTAGATATAACAGCGTTTGAATACCATGCCGCACACTTATGGAATTAGAACTATCTTAAACTAGATGCTTTAGCTCCTGTATGTTAACTTAAATGTCTGTTACATGACTTTGTATTGTTAACTGTGAATGTTTCCTTTAAACTTAGTTTTTATTGTGAACTTTAATGATTAATTCCATTGATCTCATTCTTTTATTCTGTCTTACGTTTTTTGGATGTGCTGGTTTTATATTATTTTTGTATTGTTGTATCACAGGGCACAACTGTGAAAGAGACCTTGGACTCAGTTGTCTTTCCCTGTATAAATAAAGGAAAATAATACCCCACTCTTCCACCAAGGCACATGCAAGTTCCCAGACATTTCTGGGTAGACTGGCCCTGGCCCTCACCCTCCGATCCAACAGGTCCCAAACATGCTCAATGGGATTGAGATCCGGGCACTTTGCTGACCATAGCAAAACACTGACATTCCTGTCTTGCAAGAAGTCATGCACAGATCAAGCAGTATGGCTGGTGGCATTGTAATGCTGGAGGGTCATGTCAGGATAAGCCTGCAGGAAGGGTACCACATGAGGGAGGAGGGTGTCTTACCTGTAACAAATAGCATTGAGATTGCCTGCAATAACAAAAAGCTCAGTCCGATGATGCTGTGACACACCGTCCCAGACCATGACGGATGATCCCGCTATAGAGTACAGGCCTTGTTGTAGTGTTCATTGCGTCAATGATAAACAGGAGTCTGACCATCACCCCTGGTGAGACAAAACCTCTCCTCGTCAGTGAAGAGTGCTTTTTGCCAGTCGTCTGGTCCAGCGAAGATGAGTTTGTGCTAGGGCTGAACAATTATTCTATTTCAAATCGAAATCGCAATTTGAAACAATGCGATTAGCAAATCGGAAATACTGCAATTTTCTGGCGGTCCTCCTTGTTATAAAGTCATGCTCACCAATCAGAAGTGGCCCATGCTGACTGCGTAAATGCCCACCAACAACAAACGTGAAAGCCAAGGAAATCATTAAATTTGTGGTGCGGAAAAATGGTATTGACTGAGTTGGATTTTGGTCCCGAGAAAAAGCAGCACTTTGTGTGGCAGTAGGGTAATTTCATTTCGCAGGGTAAGCATGATTTTTATGGAAGTGAATTCAGACAGCTCTTTAAATAAACACTTTTCTGCTCAACAAAGGCATGGTTATAATCTTATGCTTGTCTACTTACAACTCAGATGTATAAATACGTTTGTTGATTTCTCCAAAATAGTTAAAAATAAGTGTTTTCCCAAGTCGCACCGAAATAGGTCAGGGTCTCGCATGTTTTGGGGTGGCAGCACTGAGCCCAGAACTAAGGGTGAATCCCATTTCTCTGTCTTACCCCTTCCCCTTACCCCTTCCCCTTGTCTTACCCCTAGCCCTTACCCCTCGAAAACGAGTGGATAGGGTTGAAAACATACCCCTATGAAATGAGACACCACTTGGTTACAGTTACGTTATCATACATCGTCGCTAGCAGGCTGATACATCACCAGAGGAGACAAGTGTTGCTCACAAACTTAAGATATCAAAATAAATCCGCTGCTAATGTAGTTTAATTAAAACTGTAGACATGCATGGTGTCCATTCAAGGTTAGTC
>JACXGM010002837.1:0-44853 GCA_016801145.1 Umbra pygmaea | reverse complement strand
TCGGTTGTAACAAGTGGTTATTTCAGTCAAAGTTGCTCTTCTATCAGCTTGAAGCAGTCGGCCCATTCTCCTCTGACCTCTAGCATCAACAAGGCATTTTCGCCCACAGGACTGCCGCATACTGGATGTTTTTCCCTTTTCACACCATTCTTTGTAAACCCTAGAAATGGTTGTGCGTGAAAATCCCAGTAACTGAGCAGATTGTGAAATACTCACACCGGCCCGTCTGGCACCAACAACCATGCCACGCTCAAAATTGCTTAAATCACCTTTCTTTCCCATTCTGAAATTCAGTTTGGAGTTCAGGAGATTGTCTTGACCAGGACCACACCCCTAAATGCATTGAAGCAACTGCCATGTGATTGGTTGAATAGATCATTGCATTAAGGAGAAATTGAATGGGTGTTCCTAATAATCCTTTAGGTGAGTGTATATAGTATGGTATATAACATCAATATCTCACACATAAGCATTCATTCTTGTTTATTCTTGTTTAGATGAATTGTTAACTGACATAAGGCAAGAATAAATGTAGCAGTATTTCTATTTCATTTATTTACATAATCTCCAATATACATTAAGAGATATTATACATTACATCACTTATACACTCTGTAAACCATAGGTAAATGCAGATATGGATGTCAAATGTGGAAATGTATGTTACATATATAACATTTTTCAATTTTGGTACATTATGACATATATGTACATATATGTGATAATGTTTCTACCATATATGCTGATATAAGACATTTAAGTTATAAAGTGAACCCTCGTTTTTCGCGGGGGTTACGTTCCAAAAAGAACCCGTGATAGGCGAAATCCGTGTAGTAGTAACCTTTATTTTTTTTACAATTATAATACAATGAAATACTCAATAATACATTGAAACTTTTTTTTTACAAATAACTATTGTACTGTAAAATAATCATTTTAATCATCAATACGAACTTAAGGCTTCAAATTGCGGAGATCAGCACCGCCCCACCGCAACCCGAGTCATTGGATTAGAACGGGAGAGAAATGATTATGAAAAAAAATACAAAGTACAGTAGGAGAAATAGTGACTCATAAATGTGTCAGCAAATAATCCAACTTTTAAAATCCAAAGAACAACTTTTCCCAAAGACAAATCGATAGGATTTGGGGCATTTCACATTCTACAGTGCACAGTAATGTGGTAATAATGTGGAAATAATGGGTTTTCAATATAGTACAGGGTTAATAGCCTTTTCAAAGTACTCTTTATTTTTTTGGGACATTTTCCATACTGTGCAGTATACAACTGTAACTGTATAGAGCTACACTGTCCTGTCCTGATTGTTTTCTTGGTGAATCATGAGAGCGTGAAAACCTTTCTGTGATTTCGCCTTGCTCAATGTGATTCATATTCTTAGCGTAAGCAAAGTGAGGAGGGGGTCAGGGTACTTTTCAGTAAAAAAAAGTGCTCATGCTGGTGTTTTAATTATGAACCACATTATGAAACAGGAATTAGTTAACAGCTCAAATGGAATGTATACATCTGCTTTCCCAGAGACAGTAGTTACAAGCTTTTACCATCTCTCCACACAGTGTTTCTCTTCATCCCCATGCCATGGTAGCACCACGCAAATGTCTAATTTAAATATAAATATCAACAAAATCTTTTAGGATTAAATCAACCTGAACAATCTAACCTTAAACCTGAACTGTAAATTGAACCTCTAAGATGGAAGTAGACTAGTGAATACCTAAAATAATACTGTCTTTTTGGATTGTTAGACCTGTATTCCACATATAAACAAACACACACTATCAACGTGTGTTCCCTTTGCATTCTTAATGTCTCCAAGACTCAATGTTAACCTCTGGATTCATGTCTCTTGGAAAGTGGAGAAAAAGCTGTGAGATTAAGGAGGAGATAGAGGCAGAGTGCCAACGAGAGCGAGATTGAAAGCGCCAGTTGACTCCTGCTGTGTTGGGAGTTTTTTTGAGTAGTATGGATTCCATTTGAAAATCTCCTTGTACTGTATATGTGTCTCCTCTCATTCTCCCGTGATCATCCCACACTGGGGTGATTTTTTGGAAACTATGCGTTATCTAAATGCCGGCGTGCGGCGCACAGTGTAATCTACGCTTGTATCCCTTCAACAGCAAGTAGATTATCTTCATGTCTACAATACAGCAAATTAGGTTTATTGGAATCCTATCTAATGAGATTATGTTTCTCTTTCACTGAGCTAGTGAGAGTGTGCCACTCTTTCCCCAAACTATTGGGAGAGACATGTCCCGTTTTGAATGAAAGGCAATTAAATCTGTCTATTTTGGGGGAGGAAGAATGAGGCAACCGCTGTGAAGGGATCGTGTCTGATCTCACACTCATCCAGCATTGGCCTCAGATAAACACAGGGAATAGAATTAGAGAAAGAATGGAAACAAAGGAGGATAGGATGGAAAGATAAATAGAAGTTAAACATAGCTACACATGTTCTGGAGCGAAGGAGGTGGGGATGGAGAAACTAGAACAATGAAAAGAAAGAATGTATAGCAGAAAGAGAGGAAGGATTCAGAGACATGAGTGTAGACAGAACGAGTGGATGATATGAATAAGGAAAAAGACGAGTCTGAGCTTGTCTTATACAATGAAAACTCTGCACACCCAAACCTTTGGGATCCTTATTAAGTCTACCCTGTAAGCCCTGATAGGTGAATTCACTAAAAAAAATTGAGGGAACCGATTGCCTTAAAAACGTTAAGTAATGGGTTTTTGAAAACTTGAGTGCATTTAACTTAAATGCATGAAAGGGTGGAATTTTTTAATTTTTTTAAATGCACTCAAGTTTTCAAAAACCCATTACTTAACGTTTTTAAGGCAATCGGTTACCTCCATTTTTTAAAGTGAATTCAACTTTTCGGGATTACAGTGGATAGTTCCCTTCAGGTATCACTGGTCTCATTCAGGGACAAGGGGTACATCTAGCCATTGGACCCTGTTTCAAAGACCAATCAGACTGCCCTTCCAACCTGACTCTTTAAATGTGACTGGGCAAGAGAGAGAGAGAGGGGCTGAAATGATATATGTGTATCGGGAGATGTGCAGTAATAATCATTGGTGATGCCTGCAGTACTCTTTTTTTAGTCATCTGTCAGAAATAGTCAGCTGTAAGCCTCGTCATGATATGATTCATGTTCTCATTGCAGCAGGGTTTTACTGACACTCACTATCTGTATCTGTTGAAACAGATTTACAACAGTGTTGAAAACTTTTTTCACAAGGACACCATTGATTTCTCCACAATTTATGCAGACTCCAGCAGGGGGCTGTCAATAGACATGGGCTGAGTGGTATTGCGCAAGCAGTAGCACTCCTAGCACAATATCCTAAGGAAAACCTATAACAAAAATGTATTCTTCTGTTTAGTAATACAATTATCTAAAATAGATTAGTTAATAGAACATGTTAACTGCACACCTCAGTATTGTGGATTCAATCCCTGTTACTGTTGTGTGTGGATTAGGGCTGACGGACATTGGAAATATTATTACTAAGAGTCATACGTAATGTAATGTATTGATTGTAGAGCCAGGCGTACGCTCTGCATTTAGCTTCTGTGTCTATGGCGCTTAAAGCATAGTAGGCTATATATATTTGTTGTGCAGCTCCAATCCCGTCTGTCAGCTCCTCATTTCAATATAGTTCATTGAAGACACACTACTACAACAGCTTATTTCACTCTCTCCACAGGTTATTTTTTAGGCGGTGGATATGGCGGGGATTTTAAAAACATATAGAAACATTGTGAAATACAGTCTGTATTTACTTATTTGGATGTCACCAAAACTTTGTCACACTTGTTCTCAAGCCCTGGGGGCATGCCAAAATAGATTTTACAGGGTTTATCCTTAAAGGTTTACATGTTTTAGACAATAATAAACTCATGTTTTAAATATTTTGGGCTCTATATTACATTATCCACAGTGCTTGAAGTGCCTTATGGATTGGCATCAGCAGTCCCATGGCTACAACATGGATTAATGAAATCCAACATCCTAGGTCATTGAATTTTATGTTTTATTATATATTAATCCCAAACAATTTAAAGAACATATGTATATTTTGTTTTTTTTTATGTGTAAAAGCATGTAAACCATGATGAATAAGGCTTTTTAATGCATATTGTCAAGTCAATGTCAATTTTATTTCTATAGCACTATTAATCACAACCGTGGTTGTCCAATGTGCTGCACAATGATAACAGAACAAGGCAAAAACAATATAGTTAACAACAATAAAAACACAATACAATACAACTTCCTCATTGATTAAATGCCAAATTAAGCAAATTAGTTTTTTAGCATAGATTTAAAAACAGACAGTGAAGATGCAGAGCGAATACAGAGAGGCAGAGCATTCCACAGCCTGGGGGCAGCTACTGAAAAGGCTCGGTCACCCCTGCATTTCAGCTTCGACTTCGGAACGCATAACAATCTCTGGTTGGACAACCGAAGGCATAGAACTGGACGATATTCAGTTAATAAGTCCGATAGGTAGAAGGGGCCAGACCGTTTAGTGATTTAAATACCAAAAGAAGAATTTAAAAATTCACTCGATAACAGACAGGCAGCCAGTGCAGAGAAAGTAATACTTGTTTTTTGGTACTGGTTAAAAGTCTAGCAGCCCCATTTTGTACTATCTGCAACCGGGACATAGCTGACTGGCTAATCACAAGATAAAGTGAGTTACAGGAATCCAATCTAGAAGTAATAAAAGCATGAATTAATTTTCCGAAATTATTTCTTAACAGAATTGGTTTTACTTTTACAAGTAGTCGAAGCTGAAAGAAGCATGATTTGACCACTGTATTTATAAAAACTATTATTTCAGTTTTACTCTTATTAAAATTAAGAAAGTTTAAAGACAACCAGGCCTTCACATCAGACAAACAGGTCACAAGTGCCTCCAAACCATTTGAACTCTGTTTTAATGACAAATAGATTGGAGTATTTGCTTCCTAAAAATAGAACCCAATGGGAGCATATATAATGTAAAAAGAATAGGTGCTAAGATGGAACCCTGAGGGACACCACATGATAGATGAGCTGCCTCAGATAAATGTGTACCCATATTAACTTTAAAACTTTGATTACAAAGGTATGATTTAAACCATTCAAGAGCACTTCCTTTCATATCAACACAGTGCTCCAAGCAAACAAGAAGGACAGCATTGTCCACTGTGTTGAACGCAGCGCTCAAGTCCAGGAGCATAAGCACAGCATAGTCCCCAGAGCCGCCAGTTAGTAAAATATCATTTAAAACCTTCAAAAGTGCAGTCTCTGTCGAGTGATATTTTCTAAAACCTGATTGAAAGATCTCAAATATATTATTTTCATCTAAGAAACTCTGCAATTGCTTAAGAACTATTTTCTCTAGGATCTTTGTAACAAAAGACAAATTAGAAATGGGCCTATAATTATCTAAAACAGTAGGGTCCAGATTCGGTCTTTTAAGCAAAGGGTGAACTGTGGCATGTTTTAACACATCTGTACCGTATTAGTTTCAATACATCGGTATCATAGCCACAAAGTAGGGACCTACTACATCAAAAACTTGTTTCAGGAAATATGGAGGCATAGCATCAATGGAAGAGCCTGATGGCTTTAACTGGCACACTATTTCTTGAAATTGTATAAAAGAAATAGGTTCAAACCGACTGAACTCTGCAATACAAACAGAGTGAATAGATGGATCAAAAGCAGGGGGAGAAATCCCCAATCTGATAGCATTAATCTTATTTATAAAAAATATAAGAAAATCGTTACACACTGTTTGTGAGACAACTGGAAACTCAGAAACAGGTGGATTTACAAGTGTTGAAAACAGTAAAAAGAGTTTTGGGTCTATGATAATTACTATTAATAAGTTCTGTAAAATACCTAGTTTTCGCTCCTTTCACTGCCTTCTGAAATTTGGTTAAAGAATCTCTTAATATTTCAGAAGAAATTTGGAGCCTGTCCTTATTCCACTTGTGCACCGCTCGTCTACAGCTCTGCCTCAACGAGCGAACATGATCATCAATCCAGGGCTCTGATCTTGGTTTGATTTTTAAGGTCTTTACAGGAGCCACTGCATCCAAGACATTTATAAATGTGGAGTTGAGTAGGAGCTTCTCTGCACTCAGATCACACTGACAGACATCCACAGATTGAATAGCATCACAGAAGGCTAGTGAAAAGGATTTGCTTGTAGATGAGGTAATTAATCGAGATTTACGGACATATTTAGTGGTTTTAGAGTAATTTGATACACAAGGAACAGAAAACATAACATATTTATGGTCAGAAAACCCATTTCAACCACCTCAAGATCATAGAGAGAAAAACCATATGATATCACAAGGTCAAGTGTATGTCCCAACTGATGAGTAGGGACATTCACATGTTGTTTGAGATCAAATACATTCAACAAAGTAGTAAATTCTTTAGTTAATGAGTCCGTTGTGCAACACACATGAATGTTAAAATCACCAAATATTAACAATTTATCATTTTTGGGTATAACTTCCCCCAAGAAGTCTGCAAACTCATTTAAATTTTTTTTGTTGTGCCTAGGAGGGCGGTAAATCAGAGCAATCCAAAGTGGGCCATTCAGTTTTGTAATGTAAGCAACTGCAGCTCAAAACTCCGATATTCATAAAGCATGGTTTGGCAACAGAAAAATGTGTCTTTAAAAATAGAGACCAGCCCTCCACCGCGGCCCGTTATACGAGGTGAATTAAAAAACAGACAATTTTGAGGTAAAAGTTCAGAAAACTGACTTAAGTCCCCGGTAGTAAGCCAACTTTCAGTAATAAATAAAAAATCTAGTTCACAGGAGCAGAAAAAATCATTAACAATAACAGTCTTGTTTACCACTGATCTGGCATTTAGTAACGCCATCTTCAGCTGAGGCGGATTTTCTGTCGATTCCTGCCGAACCCGAGAAAATCGTCTTAGATTGCTCGAACATAGTCCAGCCCGGTAGATTCGGGGCGAGCTGTAGACAGGGAATTGAGCAGCCACAGCCGGAGTCACTGAAGTATTCCATTTATATACTGGATCCAGAGAGCGCCAGCGAATGGAGAAATTGCCGGCTAAACCATTCACAGGAAGATGCAAAGAGAGACGCTACTCTCGCTGTTGAACCAGGAAATGCTTCAGTTTAACGGCAAAGCCACCCCGTCTTCCGCGTTTTCTCCTACGCCTCTTCCCCGGTAGCGAACATGGCCAGCGACACAGGTAGCCAGGTATCGACATCAGAAAAGGAGATGAGTAAGATGAGCCATTTCGCGCTTGATATAGCAGATTGTTTGCATTGGGTTGCAAACTTAGAAGTGTTAATTTGTCATATACCAATATCAAGGAAGAACATTGAGTAAATATGAAATAAGATGGAGTAAAACAAACAAACAATCTTGGTATTACAGGGGTGAAGGTTCATCTTCCAACAGTCAAACTTTGCACACTGGTCCAGGGCTCCTGGACCAGTGTGCAAAGTTTGGAGGCCATAGAAACAAGTCAACATCAAAATGCTGCACCCATTTCTTACTATATTTCTATACGTTTTTGAAATCCCAGCTATTTTTTACTTCTTGTCTGTAATGTGTTTTGCAGAAAAGGGGACCATCTAAAAACCAGACCAATTTTGAGGTGCCATAGCTCCGGTTTTACCATGACCGACTTTGAGGTGCCAACAGCTCCGGTGTTGAAACCCACAGAAATGAGCCACCACTCATTCTTTTTGTCTGATCTTCCAAGCATGTACAGGGTTTTAATTAACATTTGTTTGAAGCTCATGAATCGTACCAATGTTTCTGGTTGAACTTGGAACTCTGTTGACGTGTCTGACTCTGGCACACGCATTGTTTTAGTAACTTTCTGAAGCCAGGCTAACATAATGACTTCCAAAAAGACACACTTCTTTTTAGTTTCTAGGTTTTCAGCAGTGAAAAATCTGTTACGGTCGGGCGGCAGCCGCAGGCATCAGACAAACTAGCATCCGTGGAGAAGCGAACTTCTGAAAGGGTGCTGCTTGCCGTTGTGATTTGTTAAGAGATCTGACTTAAGTCACATAGTGCCCTCTGGGTAGTGTAGTTTATGTAATGTTAAGATCATTACCAATCTCTCTGACACTGATGCTTTCTATGTCAGTGGTTGAGTACCGGCTACATGCGAGAGGCAGCGGTACGCAAGAAAAAGTGAAGGCACGCTTAAGAGTAAAATGTAGAAGTGCGGGTACTGCGTCCCGGTGAGTACTGCCCCACTTTTGAGGACTGATGATGCATAAAATGGAATGTCTCAGATTGGTGGATTTTATTTATTAGTCAAGAGTCTTCTGAATCCAAAACTATAAAGCAGTTCACTGTAGGACAAAATATGACCATTTCAAAAGACAAATTATCAACATTGTCTTAGGTGGACTTCAACCCTTTTAGACCTTGAAGGGTTTTAACCACACACTTATTAATTATGCCCATAACTGTTACTGGCTTCCCTCTTCTCTCATTTCCAATGCCTCGATAGATTCTGTTGCGGCAGGAAATGTTATAAATCTGGGTTAGTCTCTATTATGGGTGTCCCTACAATGTCACTGTTGTCTCCTCTGCATATTAAACACACTGATACCATACCAACCACTCCACCTCACCAGGAAGAACTCACTTTTCATAACTTCATCTCCCCCTGTTCACAGGATCATCCTTGGATTTCTCTTGCTACTATTTCACAACATTGTCATCTTGAGATATCATGGAATTCCCAACTTGCTCTCCCTCATGCTGGAACACCTGTCTCTCCTTGGTTTGCAGTTCCATATTGGTCAAGCCCAATGTTCCCAGGGAGTATATTGATCTCCTGGAAGTATTCTCCCATTTACATGACACCTGTCTCCCTCCTTACAGGCCCTGGGACTGCGCCATTGAAGGGAAGACCCTGCCCCATAGATGAGTCTACACTCAGTGGTCAAGATCGAGGGTATGGATAAGTACATCCAGGAGGCACTAAAGCAGAAGTTTGACATCTGATGCTTTCAATCCTCTGCGTCGGCCAGCTTCTTCTTTGTGGGCATAAAGGTTGGAGAAGTGAGGCCCTGAATTGACTACCATGGACTCAAAAAAGTCAACATCTAATCCAGGTACCCTGTATTCCATCAAACTGGCATTTGTAAGGGAGATGAATGAAAGGTGATATTTTCCAACATCTTCAGACTGTTCGGATACGAAACATAAAATATGTCAGTTTACCTTAACCATACCCTAAACTTAACCTCACTAATCTATCATGTTATGCCTAAACTAAACATTTCCCAAGTACTTTAAATTGAAACCGATAGGTCTATTCTTGGAAATGTTCTGGTAGAACTGCAATTCAGTACGTATGAAAGCTCACATTTGAATGGCCAGTCTACGTAATGCAGTGAAATTTTCATTACCTACGGTTACCCACGTCACGCCATGAAAATGCGAGAATTACCTTAATTACGAGCATTTAGTTATGCCCTATGATTTAGCCAATGCACCCTCAGTTATCTAGTCCTTTGTGAATGTTCCAAGATGTGCTTGGAAGACATGTTGTTTTCTATATCTACGACATTCTGGTCTTCTCGGCCATGCTTGAGGGGCACATCTAACACTTAAGGGCAGTCCTGTAATTTCTCATGGAGCATAGATTGTACGTCAAAAGAGTATATATCAGGATATATACAAGCACTCTGGGAGTTTACATGGAGAAGAAAAAGATGGATGAGTTCAGGTCATATCCAGTCCCCACCACAATTATGTGCCTACAAAGCTTTATCAAGTTTGACAAATTCTACAGGAGGTTCGTCCACAACTCCAGCTCCCTGGCTGTTCTGCTCACTCCTTAAGGGAGGTCCGCAGAAATTGTCAGAGTACCCAGTGTGAATATCCAACGCTCTTTCAGAGCTGACACATACAAAACAGACATGGCCATAAGTTTTGGTATCCATGCATTTTATTCAAATAATACAACTTTTGCCCTGAAGTGCTGAAAATTTGAAATATGTTGTCATCCATGATTGGCTTGCAGTGGAACAAAACAAAAATTATATTAAGACATTCCAACATGCAATATTATTGATTCCCTTTAGTTACACTAAGTAATCATATTGTATTAATCAAGTTGACCATTCTCTTTTAATTGGTATCACAGCAGTCTTCAAGATGTGACGTCTCTACCTTTACATTTTATTAATTTAGCAGATGCTCTTATCCAGAGCGACTTACAGTAAGTACAGAGACATTCTCCCTTTAGCAACTTAGGGTTAAGTGCCTTGCCTAAGCACACAATGACATTTGGCACAGTCTGGAATCGAACTGGCAACATTCCAATTGCAAGTCTGACACCCTAAACACTGAGCATTCTGACATTCCCACAGTTTTCATAGGGAGACATCAGGGCTGACATGCTACGTGATCTGGGTGCCTCACACACCGGTTTCCAATCCTACATTATTGTCAGTATAAGTACCCCCTCTGTCATCAGTGTGAATTTGACAATGTGTGTTTGTGTTACAGATTGTATGTCTGTCAGGATCACATTCTATACTTTGTTGTTTTCAGTCATTAAAGGTTCAGTGTGTAATTTTTTGTGACATCTAGTTTTATGGTTTGTGAATTGCAAGCAGCTAGTCACTCAAGGCCTACCCCTCCTTTGCAAACACAAAAGCTAAGCTACGGTGGCCGGCGTAGGATAAAATGTGTTATCATCTGAAACAGCAGAGTAGCAATGAGGTTTCTTTATATAGAGATATTAAGAAATTATATTTACTTAATTATTCAGTAAAACCATGTTATCTTGTTAGTACAAGATAAGAAAAAAGTAGATTTGAAAACATCTTTCCTTCTTTAGAGCCATCTGGGAAAAGCCACACTGATATTTACCTGTGATTTTTGCCTGTGTCGCTCCCATATTCATCTGGCTTCATCATGCTTTCGAAATAACAATCCAACTAAAGTTACATATTTTTTCTAACATGGTACTAAAAGTTTAGCTGGCTAATATGCTATAGGCTAACATTACTGTTTTGCAGTAAATAGTACTAATCAGCTGATTGTCTCACAAACGTAACCAGGATATTTCTCCCTACATAGCAAAGCCATAACACAGCGATAGAGGAGAACATGAAACAATCCAACTACATATTTTTTTTACATGGTGGTAAAAGTTTAGCTGGCTAATATTGTTGTTATGCTGTAGGGTGTAGGCTAACGTTACTGTTTTGAGGTCAATAGTACTAATCAGCTGATTGTCTCATGAACGTAAACAGCATATTTCTCTCCACATAGCAAAACCATAACATAGCAAGGGAGAAGAGGTAAGTTACGTGCAACAATCCAACTATATTTTTTACAACACTGATAAGGAAAAACTCACTTTTCACTTTGTCTATGGCTAGCTTCTAGCCAATGCTAACATTGTCAAACAACAGTTTTCATTTGCATTGCTAAATTGGAATACCTTACCTGTCCAGCAGAAAACAGGCATCTTCGACGTCACTTTGAAAACATTTTTCCCTCATTGGAGCCTTCTGGGAAAAGCCACACTGATGTTTACCCGAGATTTCTGCTTGTGTTGCTCCCGTATTCGTCTGGCTTCATCATGCCTTCGAAATAACCATCAAACTAACGTAACATCATTTTCTAACAGGGTACTAAAAGTTTACCTGGCTAATATGAGCTGTTATGCTAGGGTGACCAAACGTCCTCTTTTGCCCAGGGGCGTCCAGAGTTTTTTACAAAACCATGAAAATGTCTAGTTTTTAATGTTTTTTATTGACTGGCGCTTTGCACACAATACTGGTACTTTGTTTACAGAATTTATTTTTGTACCATTGAGACATAATAAAGCATGTTCATTAACCTCTGAGAAGCCTGTCTGAATTTGTGTCTCGCGGCGGGCAGTGTTGCCAACTTGGTTTCAGACCCCCTTCAGCGACTCTTTTTCAAAAAAGCAACTAGCGACAACTCTAGCAACTTTTTGGACAACCCTTAGCTAATTTTCGTAGAAGTAAGTCGCTAATATAATGCCGCGATCGTGTGGTCTTCCTTTCCTGCAAGGAATCGGAGGCACACGTCTCTCTCCGTCTATTCTATTCAGTGCAACTGACAGAGAGAGAGAAAAAGGAGGAGCAGCACTGCCACACCGCTGACATAGGCCTGATAGAGCTGCATGTGTGCAAATAGCATTGTCAAGGACAATCATTCATCTATATTGATTGCTCCCTTTTGTTTTAAATTAAGAGTTTAATTTGACCATTTATTTTTATTGTTTTCATCCACTTAATCAGAAGAGATTTTTATGCACTTATTCACAAGAGAGTTTAAGACAGTTAATTCCTGTTTCTGTCATGTGCAGATTCATAGTTCAGTGGATGTGATGACGTCACAAAAATGTTAATTAGCGTATGATTCATCTAGTGACATTTACCTACTTTTCGAGCAGGCTTTAGCTACTTTCCATTGAAAATAGTTTGCAACACTGGCGGTGGGGCCGGGTGTCCTCTTTTTTGGAAATCAATATATGGTCACCCTATGTCATGCTGTAGGCTAACGTTACTGTTTTGCGGTCAATAGTACTAGTCAGCTGATTGACTCACAAATGTAACCAGCATATTTATCCCACGTAGCAATTGAATTTTTTTTCCCTCATTAGAGCCTTCCAATTGTCCAAAATTCCACTTCTAATAAAGATGAGCTTCTACTATTACCTAATAGTTAGAAACATACTTCTTCTGTTGCTACTGTTGCTTCTTTTTCTGCTGCTTCTCCTTTCAAGGTTGTGACGAAACGCGCTCTATAGCGCTGTTTGTTCGCTGAGGGCTACGGTAAAAACCTGACGACAAAACCTGACGGTTATGCAGATATAAATGGCTCATTCTAAGGTAATAAAAACATAATGGTTCATTACACACCACTGAAAACATAATTATGGATCTTATATTGCATTTCTGTCAATATATCCTCAGAAATATTACACTGAACCTTTAAATGTTCAACTCCACATTCTCTTCCACCTCAATTTACTCACCGTTACAGAATGGCAGAGGTGGGAGTAAGTCACACATGTGCAAGTCACAAGCAAGTCTCAAGTCTTAACATTCAAGTCTCAAGCAAGTCTCAAGTTACTGTGGTGAATATCAAGCAAGTCAAGTCAAGTCCCTGCTATAAGTCAAGCAAGTCAAGTCAAGTCATTTCTTATTCTTATCTACCACTATTTCCACATTTAAATCAATTAAAAGAGAGTGGTCATGAAAATTTTCGTTTTATTTTCAATATTAACAAAAACTGCTTAGTGCTTTTTCCTTGGCCTATTAAAGGAAAAGTTCAGATGCCTAAACAGCTCAAAATCATTCTTCTGGTCATGTTTCCGACACTACAGTCACTAAAAACTCCTCAGCACATTCAATATTTCCAGTGTTACTCAGCCAGTGTACTGAAAATCTGACAAAGATATTACCGCATCATTTTTTATACTACAACTAGATTCAGGGGAAGCGATCATTTGACATTCATGGTGTTTTGAAACCAAAAACACCATGAAATGCACTGAATAGTAACTAACACAAAATAAACAATTCACATGTTGAGTCCATTCTCTCAGTCCAGGTATGCCAGCCCACACGGGGCTGGTCATCACATCCTAATCTTTATTTGACCCGTTTTTTTCTCCAATTGACTCGATTCAAAACTAAAGGTTTTTAGTTTCTAAAATGTTGCAGTGACGTAACTGGCACATTTTCTGGACACTTACGGTTGCCAAGTTGGTAAAGACAGAACACACTTAAGTGTTTTTAGTGACTGGTGGCAGAAACTTGACTGGCACAACGATTTTCCTTTATCTGTATAAGCCTTATACCATAATGTGCTTCTCAAATTACTACAAAATGATTGCATCAAAGTCAAACAACTAGTCTATTTGCCTGGGTTAAATCAACACTTTCCAGTGTTAACTCAGACACTGAACCAGTGTTAAGTGACAACACTGTAGTTTTAACACGACCCACTGTTTACACTTAACATTAATAACACTGGGTTGTGTTATCACTGAATGTTGATTCGGTGTCTATATGAGTCTACACCAGGGGTGGGCAATTATTTTTGCCCAAATGAAGGGCCGCATTTTATAGCGATGCATGAAAAATAGGAAATGTTATTTCATTAAATTAACCCCGCCCACTAGACAGTTACGTGCATATCCTAAAGAAAATAAATGTTTTGTTTTGTAACACCATTTCCCTGTTTGACTGTAATGATTTTAGTTTACCAAAATATAGTCCCAACGTCTAAAAGTACCCAACTTTTAGACGTGATATCACCGGCTGTCATTAATCCAAATGGACAAACCACTGCTCATTATTTGCATTGGCATTATTTAATCAGCGGAACTCCCTCTTTCCAACCAATACCATGTTGGTATTGTGCAGGATGATGTCCTACATCATTGCAGAGTTGCTAATTTGTCATTTTTACGTCCTACTTCCTGTCTGTAATGTGTTTAATAAAGGCAAAAGTAATAAAAAACATGAGCGACTTCGATGCACAATAGCTCCAGTTCTGATAAATGAACATGGATGAGCAAACACTCATTCTATTCGGCTGATCTTCATCTTTCCAACGGTACCAAGCTTTAGTTGCTTGCATGTATGTTTCGCGAGATAATCGCGATCAAATCGCGCTTGACGCTCTAGAATGTCGGGTGCCCGTGGAGGGTAAAAACGCCTCGCTAGCCAGATAAATGGACCCGGCGGGCCGCATCTGGCCCGTGGGCCGTAGTTTGCCCACCCCTGGTCTACATCTAGAACTTTTCAATTTAATTGTTTTAATTGATCCAGGGCTTATATAAAGTTGAGAGATTCCTTTTAAAAGTGCAACACTAAATAAGCTAGATACCTTAGCAAGGTACAATAAAACCTAGGTAGCGAAGTTGACTGTTACCGTGGGTGAGTGCAGTTTTAAGCGTTGCCTGGAATTGGAACTAGCTGCCTGAAGCAGCTATAAGTTAAGTGCGTGACACGAGACGTTCTATCCAGCAGCAGTGCAGTTTAGCCGACAGAGCACAAGAGCAGAGGAAATGATGTGCTCGCGCATCATGTCTGTCTAACACAGTGGACCAACAGGGAAACAATACTACAATAGTGGAGTAGATTCACGAAACAGAAAGTGTTCTGCTTACTCGCAGATGATTTACATGGGACTTACATGGACGTAGATGGTTTATTTTGCCGAAAGGTGACACGTTTGCAGTACTGTTTTTTACATTCATAATATATCTTTTCAATAAAATCGATTTGAAGTTTAACATAACTATCGTTTGACCAGCCAATAAGTTAGCTAAAAATACACATAAACGTTACCTACCTTTCCTTGTGGGTTTTGTAGTGACGGGCAAATTTAAAAGAGAAGGTACTCTTATTGTGTTCTTTCTACCGACATCAACAACATAGTAGTCCTTGTATCGAAATTTTACTATTTTTGGAATAACTCCCTTCATGATAGCTGCCTTGTGCGTTGACTCTGCTTGTGATGCGTGACTATAGCAGGTTTGGGCGCATTGATCTACAATCCACCCACCCAATTTAAAAAACAAATGGTAACTTCTCATTATCAAATAAGAGAAATGCAAATATTTCATCACTAAAAAAGTAAAGTCATTTCAAGTCAAGTCTCAAGTCATGAATACCAAGTCCAAGTCAAGTCGAGTCTTTTATCAATTTTAGTCAAGCAAGTCTCAAGTCCTCAAGTTTGCGACTCGAGTCAGACTCGAGTCAAGTCATGAGACTCGAGTCCCCCACCTCTGCAGAATGGAAGACCAAACCAAGAAGTATTGAGTTGTTCCTGACGCCGTTGGAGCCCAAGGTATGGATTTAATTTGTTTAGCTGACGATATCCTTGAAGATGTAAAGCATCCTACTTTGCCCCTCTCCAACACAGTTGATAAGCAGCTGGCTGTGCCTCACCCAGCCACAGCTCCTACACCATCATGCTTGGTATGGTTAGTACTCCCAACCCATCTCTCCCAAACAAATTTGACTGGACCTCAGCCAACTGTCATCTGTTCTTTAACGAGATGTTCGACTAGGTGCATAATTTGGCTTGGGGTCCAATTTTGGGTAAGGGCAAGTCAGGGAAGCTAATCCTACTGCTAACTGGCCAGGAGCTTGAAACAGTTGCTGACTTCTAGGAGGACAGCAATCCAGAGATTGATATTTATAACCGTTGTCAGACAAACTGAATGCCATCTTCGCTCTCCCTAACTGGAGACGGTAAGCAACCAGTCCACCACGAGTCTGATTAGCAGCGAGCCACTATCATAATCTTTTTTGCCCTAATTGCAGATATGGGGAGTGGCTGGGAGAATGCTGGTTGAAACTATCATCATGGACAAGCACAGATTGGGAGATTGATCCCAGGCCACAGAACAGGCCGCCAAAAGAGGTTCTGCCATTCCAGTCCAAGCAGCAACATCTCCAGCAGTGACCACCGGCTCGGCTGCTGGTCTGGTACCCTCCAGGTCAGGATTCTTTTGTGTTTTGACGTCACCAATGAGGCTGGGAGTAGCATCCACTGTCATATCGGTCTCTCTTTAAGTTTGTGAGGGGCATGAAGGAAAGAATGGAGCATGTTTTCCCCTTGGTATGTTAGCGCATGTAGGAACATCAGCAGAGCCAGCAAAGCACTGGCCTTCCATTCACTGAGTTCCAGCTAGGGAAAGAGTGCTCAAGTTGGAGCTGTAAATCCTTCACAGTGGGGGAGAGGCCCTGTATTATTGTAAGAGGGATACTGTAAGGGTTTTAGACAGGTAGGGTTATACATCTAAAAGAAATCTCAGCATCCTGTATCTGACCTGGGACAGAGATTTTTATCTACATTTTGAGTTTTTATATTTTCTGACTGTCTCTATAACTTTAAAAATACCAGTGCCTTGAACTATTCTTTTGACTGGATTTCACTAAATGTAAATGATTTTGTGTTCTACAAACATTTTCACAATGGCTAGTTCTTTGGCTTCGGAAATCATGCAAGGTTTACCACTACAAAAAGAAGACTGTATTTTATAGAACATGAATACTCAATTTAATGTACATTTCCCTGTATTGTCCTGCACGCAGTACAGAAAACACGCTGGTCAGCACAGTATTTAGATAGGTTTAACCTGTTTTAATTTCTGAAAGTCAGGAAAATTTATGCAACAGTAAAATGGCTCAGGTTTGGTTGTACTTTTACCCCAGCTTACCTCATTATCATAACATGCACTTCTTCAAAACTAATGCAATATAATATAAAGGATGTCCAGGATTCTTGGGCTCAGCAACTGAAATAACTCACAGCTCTCTCCAAAACCAGGGCTTCTTATATCTGAAGGAACATAACAGCTGTAAGTAACCAGCCCTGATTAGAGAGCTGTGAGACAGTGGTGTCAGTAGACAGGGGAAGTTGACTGTCGGATCCCTGGCGCATCAAGAGAGGACGCCCTGGGCACCGATCGTATGACCCTCTCATTCCATCTCTTCCTCTTACATCTAATTGATTCTGTCATCCATTCCCATATAGAAAAAGAATCATACAAATAAAATAAGATTTGTATATCTTTTGCCTCATATGATAAATACAATTCGTACCTCATATTGGCCACTTTCTGACAACAACATGGTATGACATGTATAAGAAAAAAAAATATGAGCCATCAATAAATACTATAACAAAGGTTTCTACCAACTTTAATACAACTGTACTTTTTGTTGTTTTGTAATATATGTCACAATATACACTTTCCTTATTTTTAGATGACATTGTTTTCCATGGTGTCCTGGGCCTTTTGGTGTTCCTGAGCTCGCCAGTGGGTTCTTCTTTTTTAAGAATGTTCCAAATAATTTATTTGCCCGCATATAATGTTTTTGCTAACTCTCTGATTTGCGTGTTTTTACCATATTTTATCCTAATGATAGCTTGTTTCAATGGTAGTGACTGCTGTTTGGACTTCATGATGATGGTTAATATCAACAGATTCCAAATGCAAATGCCACAATGTTCACCTGATTTGGATGTAAATACCTTTAAATTGAAATTGTAATTCTACACTTATATTCATTATTTAATTTCAACTCCAATTTGCTGTGGTAGACAGCTGAAATAATGTCCAAATATTCTGGACCTGACTGTATTTGGAAGCTGTTGTATCTGCCAAAGAAGGTGTTTCTAAGTTATAGGTTGCAAAAACATTTGCACACACCATATTTAATTCTGTTTAATATTTTGAATCTATGGAAAAAGACCAAGGTGTCTATTAAAAAATTGATACAGTGCAGGCCGAGGTAGACCAATAAATTGTTGGCCAAAATTAACATCTCGCTGTTGTGCAACTGCTTATGTGCAAGTTGTATGATTTTAAATAAAATTATGGTTGTACAGTTGATAAATGTGTAAAACCTCCCCTATATGTACTGGCTAAAGGCTTCTGTGTTGAATGAACCTCATTATAAGAATCAGACAGCTTGGCGACACATGCTTGGAGAAAGCAAGTAATAGACGTTTGACCATCCCGCAACTGTGGGTGGTTGCCCACATGGCTTAAAGGATAATTGGACATGACAAATTGCGTTGGTTAAAAAAAATGTGTGGAGACGTTTTTTTTGTATCATGCGGCCAATTTATTCCAGAGGTGCTCAAAACCTTCCATGTAACTTAGTACAGTCTTAGTACAGTATGTTAGCAATTGTGAAAAATTGTACTTGGTCCCTTCTTTCAAATAACAACAGAATAGACCTCATAACTAAATAAGAATGAATTGCATATTTTACATTGTGTAAAGATGTGTGTACACATGCAGAAGTGGTTCACATTCAAGGGAGTAGTTGTCACACACGTGGTCGTTGTGTGTCAGTGAAGGTGTTGGAGAGGAAGGAAGACTGACGCAGGGAGTGGTGCTCTTGAATGGATTTTAATTAAACTCTATTCCAAAACAATAATCCTGAGCCATATGTGGCTTCTAATATACTATTTCAACTATGATGTCAAAACAAAAAAGGAGGTTACAAGCCTAATTACACTTAACTGTACAGTACATTACATGGTAGAACACAGACTGAGTACATTTACATTGGATACACAGATTTCAACCTTCTCAGGACTAATATTTAAAACACCTTAACGTAGCACGAAACGGATAGTCAGTCTAAAGAGAATAAGGTATACCTCTACAGCACTGAAGGCTCAGAGTACATAAACGCAGTAATGGGCGGAGCAGAGGAACATCAGGACTTGTAAACAGCCGATAAAGAATAGAATCCACTTAAACAGGAGTATGTACCCACAATGAACCGTGCCCACCCTCTGGAGCACTGAGGGCCCTATTTTAACAATCTAAGTGCATGGCTCAAGGCTTTGGGCATGTCCAAATCCACTTTTGCTAGATTGACATCGGATAAAATAGTCCATGCGCCAGGTGCATAGTCTAAAATGGTTGTACTAACTGTCTTCATTAATTCTTAGGTGTGTTTTGGGCATAACATGCCATAAAACATTCAGAGAATCTTTTCCCATTTCCTGTAAGAGCCTTTCGCGCATTGCTATTATGACAGTGGATTTGCACCATAATATTTTTTTGTAATCTTTTGCAGGTTGCAACAAGCATAGTGTGCACGCACTGTGCATATGCCTAGATGCATTTGACTAACTTGCTGTTTAAATAACAATGACATGCTGTGCCATTAACTTTAGACCAGGTTTTTGTTGGTTAATTACGCGATCACTTTCCGATGTCTCAAGATAGCAATACACCCAGACACACCTCCCTGTTAGACCAGCACGCCCATGGGCGCAGATATGGGCGCAGGTGCATTTGCTATTTAAACGACGCGGGCGCCGGACAGGAAATTGACAACTGCCTCGTTCTTAAACTAGCAAAGGGTTTGCCGCTGCATTGGGTATAGGCAGCGTGGTTACTAATTTACCATGGGTGTTGGTCCATAAGGTAACCAAGCAGCCCACATATCCCCAGTGTCCAGAAAGTGGTGCCACCATCTCATAATTCAACAGAAAATGCATAAACACCAACTCAAATTAATAGTCCATATAAAACAAAATAGCTAATTTCTGCCCTTTAATAGTTTATTTCTGCCACAACATGGCTACAGACCTTGCCATTTTGTGACAGTAGTAGTACTAGCTGTGACCAAATGTAGAAGTCTGTATCTGCTATGACCAAATGTTTTGATTATTTTTTACATTAAATTACGCAAATTAGTTTTCTGAAGATTTCTGCTCATTGTATTACTCATTGTAGCACTATTATTAAATGTGCTTCATAATTTGCTGTGTATGTACAAGCCATGAACAATTATTTTTATACTAACCCTGTGGGTGTTAATCACTATCTATTGAAACCTGTGGGTGTTCCCAACTAACAGGCAGTTTCCTCAGAAACTTCACTCAACAGTCGCTGTGCTTGTCGGCATGCCAAATATTGTTGTTTTGGGTTGAGGCCAGAGGAAGCTGTTATTAGAATTGGGCTGCTCATTTAACATTACATGTAACAGGCTTTCAATTGTACAGCCTCTGATATACACTATGTGTAGGCTGGCATCACTGATATTTGTCAGTCTCAGCAACATAAATAGACTTACAGTACATGGATTCTAAATGTCTGGCCTGCCAGAGACAAAAGCAAAGCAGTTGTCAAGGTACTGCTCTGGTTCAACTATTACAGCCTGCCTCACTGTTTCTGTCTCTTCACCAGACTGACAGATGGACAATGACTATATATTGTATGAGTGTGTGGACAAAATCTCCTGAGTTTTATCATCAAACGTGCACGTTATGTGTTTCTAAGTATTTGTCTGCATTTTCATGTGAGCATTTCTGTGCGAGGGTGTTTGTGGAATTACATGATAACCAGACAGCTGTCTGTCATACTTCTATCTTCAGGCATTATGCTCCTTGCTGTCTGTCAGCATTACATTCCCAAATCCTGAACCCTGTTCTAACACTGCCCAGCACGACGCAGGGATTTAATGCTGATTGATTAGTCCATAGAGAAAATAGAAAGGAAATATTTTTAGAAACCCATCATGGATATAAAGGGAAGTATTGGTAGATTGTCAATCAACCCATGTTGATTTATAGATATGTTTTTAGATGACGTGTGTCTCTCTAGTAGGAACAAATGTTTTTCCTTAGGTGTGTGCACATCTTAGCAGTGGTTTTGAGCAGGTGGTGCTACCAGTTGGGAAGGAGGAGGTAGATCTTGGCAGAGTGACTGGGCCTGGTGTTCAAAGAACACACACACACCACCACACACACACACACACACACAGACACAGACACACACACACACACACACACACACACACACACACACGCGCACACGCACACGCACACGCACACACACATTCACTCAAACATGCAGAAAAACATACTGACCGTGACAGAGATGTGTGTGTAACATCATGAGCCGAGCTGTTCATCTGTAAAAGGGACACAGTCTCACCGTCTGTTCAAACTCACCTTCTGAACTCACAGGCAACATATTCTCTCTTGCTTAATACTTTCATGTTTGGACAGGATCATGCAGTGGTGCAGACTGCTAGGGCAAGTTTACAAATAAAAAACAAAGATAAACTATAAACAATTGAGAAAGTTTACCTGCTGTTACTGTTAAATTTGAGTTAATGTTGTTTTGATTCAGTGATTGTGTGAATTTGTGCAACTGAGGGATAGAAAGCCTATGTGTTTGTGGTTTGTTACCAGATGTAAGAGGACTGCTGCAGCACTTGCATATTTGAAGTAAAAGCTTATGGGGTGTGACTTTATAATTAAATATCTCTAATGATATGCCTTTTTCTCCTTTTCCATTCTAATTAAGTTCCATTCAAACTAGTCTACTATATTTTTTATTGTCTTTTTTTGTAATTATGGCTCGCTTTTTTGCTGTTCATTTTCATAGCTTTTTCTCACTATAGATGTCTTATTCACCATGCCCCAGATAGTTTCATGGTTCCTGCCCTGATTCCCCTGGGGTCTCATTTATAAACGTGGCGTATGCACAAAAGAAGACATATGCCACTCTCTATGCAAGAACTGCGATTTATATAAATCAAACTTGGCGGGAAAATGTGCGGTCCTTCACGGAAACTCTGACCCAGGCTTTCGCACAAAAACTGGTGAAATGAGAAATGGCAACAACGTCGACAGATGGACGAAACAAATGAAACTGTCCGTAACTGCAGAAATCGAAATACTGCCTCTGCCTCACAAAGCCATTCTTGCAATTAACAGCCTGCAGTGAAAAACAAAGAAAATAAAACATGATTGTAATGTACAGTGCCTTGCGAAAGTATTCGGCCCCTTTGAACTTTTCGACGTTTTGCCACATTTCAGGCTTCAAACATAAAGATACAAAATTTTTGTGAAGAATCAACAACAAGTGGGACACAGTCATGAAGTGGAATGAAATTTGTTGGATATTTCAAACTTTTTTAACGGTTAAGGTTAGGCGATATGCCTTATCTGCGATGGGCCTGCTGTTCAATGACGGACCTGACATGGTCGAGTGCTTTCGAGAGAGAATAAATTATTTCAGCTGTCGGGACAGTGCAGCTGAAATGTCGGCCAAGAGCTCCACCGTGAAGGACTTAAGAACTGCCTGTGTTACTAACGATGAACCAGGCTTGTCCTCCTGGCTCTCCAAATCAACAACGGAGGGCGAAACGCTTGGTGCTGTCTTCTTTTTGGATCTAGACAGATTCAGCATTATTGAGAGGCTGGTAAGTGATATGATTGTAAATATATATAAAGATTGCAAATTTAACTCCGTTTTGAAGAACTCGTAAATAAATCAGACTGGAGCTTCCACACAGGCAACCGCGTTGTTCACATCACTAACCGGAAGTCTCCAATTCGTTTTGTTTTTAAATGTGTTCCATTGCGCAGAACTATTTCCCATTTACAATTAGATTCATATCGACATCTGTAGATTATCAGATACAGTCAAATGGATGGTCATAAAAAGCCATCACAATGCGTAATGGCGCACAATGGCTGATCTTTCACTGTTAGAAGATAATAATAATAATTATAATAATAATAATAATGCATTTTTATAATGCACTTTCATAACACTCATAACAAGATTTCTGGCAACTGGAACTTTCCAGAGGGGATTGGCTGACAGGTCAGGTATATCTCAGCCAACCAATAGCCGGGTTATGCGCATGGTTTTAAATCAGAATATTTCTGTGCGTACACACATCCTATATTTTGTAAAAGACATTACCATTTGTGTATACAGCCAGGCGCCATCTTCAGGACACAGACTCTATCAGTCAAACCACAAACTCTGTGCTAAACATATCCCAGAGAATGGTCGACTCAGTACCAATGTGTTATTAACCCCTAGGATTATTTTGCGCCGGAGTTGTCCTTTAAGCTTGACAGCCAGATCAGTGCAGTCATTAGATCTACTGTAGCTTTCTTCAATTGAGGCAGCTGGCCAAAATAAAGCCATCCTTCCAAGGCACCATTTTGAGACAGTAATTCACGCCTTAGTTACTACTAGGTTGGATTAATTTAATGCTATATATGTCGAGGTCAGTGCGTCCTATGTCGCCCATCTCCAGATGGTACAGAATGCCGCTCCCGTCTTTTAACAGGGACATGAAATATGAGCACATTTTCCCTATTTTGGCTTCCCTCCAGTGGCTGCCCATACATTTTAAGATCCATTTAAAAAATATTTTATTTTATTTTAAATCTCTCAAAGGTCTCGCCATAGGCTATCTCTCTGAGCTGCTGCACCCTTATACACCCACCCTCTCTCTCAGGTCAGCTGATCAACTGCTCCTGAGTGTCCTTAAAACAAAACGTAAGTTCAAAGGGGACCATGCCTTTGCTGTGGCAGCACCTAAACTCTGGAATAATCTGCCTCTGCCCATTAGACAGTCCTTTTCACTGTCAGTTTTTAAATCTTTACTTAAAATCCACCTTCTCCTTGGCCTTTTACACCACACGCTGACATTTCAATATTGTTGTTTTATTGTATGGCTGTTTGCTCGTGTTCATGTAATTTACCTTGTTTTACTTGTATTTAATATAAACCCTGTGTGTTTTATGAATGTTATGTTTCTTATTTATTCTTCTGTACAGCACTTTGGTCAACTGTGGTTGTTTTAAAGTGCTTTATAAATAAAGTTTGATTGATTGGTCTGTTGTTTTGCCCCCTCATATAACTCCTGCTCATAGCCTATTCATATTCTAAATAAAAAGGAAAAAGGAAACCTTCAAGTCTATTTTTTTTCTGGTCAGCAGCATTTATGTAGCAAGAAGATGCAACTAAATAATTTTGTAATCAAATAGAAATTCACAAACAACCTAAATAATTATAAAAGTACATCCATTCTAAAATTCACGAATACACAAAATATTTAAGTTCATATGTTCAATTGTTCCACAAAGAAAATGTAACAGTTTATAATATTTATTTGTAAATTCAATCCCAAATGTTACAGTGCCTTGCGAAAGTATTTTGCCCCCTTGAACTTTTCGACCTTTTGCCACATTTCCGGCTTCAAACATAAAGATATGAAACTGTAATTTTTTGTGAAGAATCAACAACAAGTGGGACACAATCATGAAGTGGAACGAAATGCATTGGATATTTCAAACTTTTTTAACAAAAAAAAACTGAAAAATTGAGCATGCAAAATTATTCAGCCCCCTTAGGTTAATACTTTGTAGCGCCACCTTTTGCTGCGATTACAGCTGTGAGTCGCTTGGGGTATGTCTCTATTAGTTTTGCACATCGAGAGACTAAACCTTTTGCCCATTCCTCCTTGCAAAACAGCTCGATCTCAGTGAGGTTGGATGGAGAGTTCTTTCCACAGATTCTCGATTGGATTCAGGTCTGGACTTTGACTTGGCCATTCTAACACCTGGATATTTTTATTTGTGAACCATTCCATTGTAGATTTTGCTTTATGTTTTGGATCATTGTCTTGTTGGAAGACAAATCTCCGTCTCAGTCTCAGGTCTTTTGCAGACTCCATCAGTTTTTTTTAATCCAGAATGGTCCTGTATTTGGCCATCTTCCCTGTCCCTGCTGAAGAAAAACAGGCCCAAACCATGATGCTGCCACCACCATGTTTGACAGTGGGGATGGTGTGTTCAGGGTGATGAGCTGTGTTGCTTTATAGCCAAACATAATGTTTTGCATTGTTGCCAAAAAGTTTGATTTTGGTTTCATCTGACCAGAGCACCTTCTTCCACATGTTTGGTGTGTCTCCCAGGTGGCTTGTGGCAAACTTTAAACAACACTTTTTATGGATATCTGTCAGAAATGGCTTTCTTCTTGCCACTCTTCCATAAAGGCCAGATTTGTGCAGTATACGACTGATTGTTGTCCTATGGACAGACTCGCACACCTCAGCTGTAGATCTCTGCAGTTCATCCAGAGTGATCATGGGCCTCTTGGCTGCATCTCTGATCAGTCTTCTCCTTGTATGAGCTAAAAGTTTAGAGGGGCGGCCGGGTCTTGGTAGATTTGCAGTGGTCTGATACTCCTTCCATTTCATTATCATCGCTTGCACAGTGCTCCTTGGGATGTTTAAAGCTTGGGAAATCTTTCTGTATCCAAATCCGGCTTTAAACTTCTCCACAACAGTATCTCGGACCTGCCTGGTGTATTCCTTGTTCTTCACGATGCTCTCTGTGCGTTCAATGGACCTCTGAGACTATCACAGAGCAGGTGCATTTATACGGAGACTTGATTACACACAGGTGGATTCTATTTATCATCATTAGTAATTTAGGTCAACATTGGATCATTCAGAGATCTTCACTGAACTTCTGGAGAGAGTTTGCTGCACTGAAAGTAAAGGGGCTGAAAAATTTTGCTCACCGAATTTGTCCATTTTTTATTTGTTAAAAAAGTTTGAAATATCCAATAAATTTCGTTCCACTTCCTGATTGTGTCCCACTTGTTGTTGCTTCTTCACAAAAAATTACAGTTTTATATCTTTATGTTTGAAGCCTGAAATGTGGCAAAAAATTGAAATGTTCAAGGGGGCCGAATACTTTCAGTATTTCATTCTGTATTTCATTCCTTATTTTGTTAGTATATTTTGTAATATATCCAACATGTAAGCTAGAATTACAAGTAAACACGGCGACATTTGCCAAATTGTGATTTCAAAACTTCAGGTTTATGGTAGCATTGTAAACAAAAAATACATTTTTGTAGATCTTCCCATCAACACAGGACAAAGCTAAATTGAGTATGTGTGACACAGACTAAGATAACAGGGTCTGAAAAATTGATTACAAGCTTAGAGCTCTCCGTAGGCTAAATATACGCAGATCAAATGTTCAATTGTTCTACAAAGGAAATGTGTTATTTGAAAGTATTTCTTTGTAAATTCAATCACAAATATTATTGAATTACTTATTTTGCTACAACATGAATATAGCCAAGGCTAAATGTTGAATTATGTATGAGAAGCAAGAGTGTCATAGTTGTAAAATAATCAGTGGCAATTCTAAAACACATGATAGTCACATTATATATTACATTATATTGCAAAGATTAAAGATAAAAATATTTAGGACATGATACCCATTATTTAGATAACTCTCAGCCAGAGCTAAAGGTCTTTTTTTCTGAGGTGATTGGCCATTCAGCCATTGACAGCATTTATTCAGTGAAAGGTGCTTAGGGCCTGGCTACCAGATAATTGGCACGGTACCAACCTTAGGAGGTGTCTGACTTTGGCAGTTTTAGTAGGAATTAAGGGTAAAAAACATGGAAATCATCTATAAATAGCTTTCTGTTCGAAAATTTGGAAATTGGACAACGGAATAATCTAAAATACAATGAAGGAGGAGGGTGTAGCTTGCAAAATCACCAATTTTTTTTAAATTAAAAACTCAAACGCCAGATTTTTGTGCCTTCAACTTTAGGGAGATCAGGGAATTTGCTCTCTCATATGAGAATGATGACAGAACTGGCAACCCAGCTCTACTACTACTATCTCCAAAATAAAACAAACAGACTATGAGCTACACTTCTGTCCATCTAAGGGATAAAACACTAGTGAAGGGCACAGCAAGAGACGAATGGCATAGAACAGTTTCTCTGAGCTTTGACTGCTGCTTTTGAAGTGACAGATTTCTGCAAAATGTCAGCTGTATTGTAGCCTATCAGCACCCTGGACAGCACCCTACAATACTGCCAGAAAGTTTAGGCAATGGAACATTGCTTACTAAATAAAGACATTTACATATTACAAACAGCCAATGTGATTGCAGCTGTATGCACAGTAATCTTACCAACATTAAATAAACCAATTGCTTAGTTGCATATAACTTTGAATATGAACAAAATATTAAAAGGTGACTTGGATTTTAATACTAAGTCCAGTGTTGCATAGAAAAAAGAATAAAAATAACCGATCAAATACATGATAAGGTATTTAAATGAACAGTCAACAGAAAGTAAATGGAAGTCCACGTAACTAAAATAGCATAGCCCTCTTGCCAAATGAATAGGCATAGCCATCCTTAAAACATGATACATCATTCTGCACCTCCGTTAAACAACAAGGTATAATATTATAGATAGATAGATAGATAGATAAATATTTTTATTACTGTGTAATGCCAAAAAAAATTGGCCCATCCCACATGGGATTACAAGACACCATAAACTTATTTAACAGACATCTTCTTCCGGTTGCATACACACATTCACAAAAAACAACAACATGAAAACATATTTACAAGTACATATACATATATGTACATACATACACACACACACCCCACACACACACGCAATATACAAACAACAAATCCTCATCTACAGAATATCTCGGTAAAGAGCTTTTTTCCTCTTCTCCCAGGCTTTCTCCAGATAACTGGTTAATTTATATGTTTCACATGTGAACAGCCATCTCAGTCTTTGAGCATCATCCATTTTTACCAGATCAATCTCTGTTTTTATCTTACTAAACAAAAAACCACGCTGTTAAAAAAAAAGGACAGTAGATAACAAAATGGAACTCATTTTTTATCTCATTCAAACAACACATGGGACAAACTAGTTTTTCCTCTTCTACATTAACATATCGTCCTGTTTCAACAGTCAAAGGTAAAACATCTGGGCCCGTATTCATAACAATTCTAAGAATCCTCTTAGAAAACTCCTAATTTAGCTTAAAAACTTTTACATAGGAGTCTTAGCTTAAGAGCGATTCCAGACCGATCTAAGAGCAACTCTGAGCGAGGAAAATACAAAAACTGTAATCTTAGTGAGGAGGCGGGGCTGACCCCGTTGCTATGTATGACACAATCTTTTGAAGACTGTGATTGGTTGGTTGTCCAAGAAGGAAAAAACTGAGCGATTTTAAGTATTCCGTGAAATTGTCACAGATTTAGAAGTTAAGGATCCGTGGCAGTTTCACAGAATTTTCGGCCATTCCGTGAAACTGCCACAGAGTTTGAAGTTAAGTGTCCGTGGTAGTATCATGTATTTCGGAGATCACGTTGAATAATTTGGATGTGGGTTCCATCAATTACTCCGTCAACAAGAGTGCTATATTCATAAATGCATTTTTTATGCCTGCAAGGTGGGAATGTCCTTAAAGTGCTTTTTGTGTGATCACTCTGCTTACAGAAGGTTGTGACAGACTCAAATCATTACTGCTACATTGTTGCATTTTCCCAGTTGCCAAATATGTTAATGTAGTGATTACTCTCATTTCTGGCTGTGTCGGAGATGTTAGCATGTCTCTAATAAGATCGGTCACAAACATGATCCCTGTTCGATCTAATCTATAGCGTCGTATTGACTCACTGTCATCCATTGTCTGCAACACACTTCTTCTCCCTCTTCGTAATTCCGCCGTTTTCTCCTTTACTGAAGGAACTCTTAAGCCTCTTAAAAGTCCTCGTCTGTACTCCTACCAATTTAGGACCTCTTTTAAGAGTTAAGATGCTTTCTGAATTACTTTTTTTCTTTACTAGGATCTTTCTTTTCATTTTAAGAGTAAACGATCCACATTTCTAAGAATTTTCTTAGAATTTTCTCACTAGGAGCTACTCTTTGCATTAAGATTCTTTATGAATACGGGCCCTGATTTCACTTGAGCTCATTGTAATGAATACTCCATAGGTAAAAAGAACAACGTTTCTTTAATACCATTCAGGCGAAGGTACAGAGGTAAAATCCAAGGCAGAATAATCAAACAATGCAGGGGTCAGGCCAGAATAACAATATAAGACTGTAAGCGAAAGTACAGAGGTAAATCCAAGGCAGAACAATCAATAAACAATGCAAAGGTCAAACCGGAATAACAACATAGTGATGAAATGCTCAGAAAGGAGAAAATCAAATACTCGCAATACCTCACGAAGAGGCAATGGTGTGTGTGTGCTTTATATATGGACTGGGTCAGAGCAGGTGTGCTGAATTTGGGTGATTGAGTCCGGGTTATGGGAAACGTAGTTCTGAGGAGGCAAGACCAGGAAAGCTGTAGTTCACAAGGAAGATGAACTGGGGAATGGGAATTGTAGTTCTGAGCAATCTAGGAAGGGGAAGATGTAGTTCTCTAGGAAGAGGAACTGAGAAACTTTACAGAATCCCCCCCCTGCAAAACAGCAACACGCCACCGGACACCAGGCGACAGAAGACCCAGGCAGGAGACTGCAGCGGCAGAAACAAGAGCGGCGGAGGCTCCCCAGGGTGAAGCAGATGAGCAGAACAGGCAGGTGGAGGGAATCCAGGCGGGCCGGAGGGCAGAGGCAGCAGCAGCAGACCGGAGGGACGAAGCAGCAACGGCGGGCCGAAGGGCGGAAGCAGCAGACTGGAGGGATGAAGCAGCAACGGTGGTCCGGAGGATGGAGGCAGCAGTGACAGGCTGGACGGCCGAGTCCGGGCAGGCGGAGGTCCGGCCGAGCAAGGCAGAAGCGAAGGCCGAGGCGGAGGCCAGGCAGGCGGCACCAGAGGCAGAGTCCGGGCCGACAAAGGCTGAATCAATGACCCCGCAGGAGGCGGCCAGGCCGGTGGGGGCGTCGAGGGCCGAGGCAAAGGCGGACCAGGCACCGGAACCACAGCAGACACAGGAACCTGGAAGGACACTGCACAGACAGACACAGACAAACAGACAGACACAGAAAGGGGCACAGGGACCGGGGCAGACGTAGGCCCGGGGACAGGAACAGGGGCAGACACTGGCACAGGGACAGGGGCAGACACTGGCACGGGGACAGGGGCAGACACTGGCGCTGGAACAGGTGCAGCCAATGGCACTGGGGCAGGGAATGGCACTGCAGCAGGAGCAGGCAATGGCACTGCGGCAGGAGCAGGCAATGGCACTGGGGCAGGAGCAGGCAATGGCACTGGGGCAGGAGCAGGCAATGGCACTGGAGCAGGAGCAGGCAATGGCACTGGGACAGGGGCAGGCACTGGCACTGGGACAGGGGCAGGCACTGGGACCGGGGCAGGCAATAGCACTGGGGAAGGCAATGGCACTGGGACCGGGGCAGGCAATAGCACTGGGGAAGGCAATGGCACTGGGACAGGGGCAGGCAATGGCACTGGGACAGGGGCAGGCAATGGCACTGGGACAGGGGCAGGCAATGGCACTGGGACAGGGGCAGGCAATGGCACTGGGACACGGGCAGGCAATGGCACTGGGACAGTGGCCGACAATGGCACTGGGACAGTGGCAGACAATGGCACTGGGACAATGAAAGGCTCAGGCTTGGAAGTCAGAGCAGGCGCTGGGACAAGGGCAGGCTCATTGACGGGGCTCAAAGGTCAAACCGGAATAACAACATAGTGATGGCATGCTCAGAAAGGAGAAAATCAACCTCGCGAAGAGGCAATGGTGTGTGTGTGTGCTTTATATATAGACTGGGTGAGAGCCGGTGTGCTGAATTTGGGTGATTGAGTCCGGGTTATGGGAAACGTAGTTCTGAGGAGGCAAGACCAGGGAAGCTGTAGTTCACAGGGAAGATGAACTAGGGAATAGGAGTTGTAGTTCTGAGCAATCTAGGAAGGGGAATATGTAGTTCTCTGGGAAGAGGAACTGAGAAATGTTACACTCATAGAGATCTTTGCCTTTTTGACAAATTATACACGACATAATTCTCTGCGATACTCCGGTTTTATCATCACAAAAACACGCAATTTTGGCTTAGCCCATATATCATCAGCCCACTGTTTTTTGTAAATACAGTTTCTTTAAACAAACGATTATTCAGCTTTTCATTATTAGAAAACAAATCACCTAAACCATAATTACGAAACAATTCACATATATCTTTAGACCAAGAACCAAAAATGTGTTTATCCCAGAGAAATATTTTCCTCGTCAACCTATTTACATCCATATCTAATAGACAATTCCATAACTGGGCCATACATATCTTCCAACGAGCCTCACATGATTCCCATCCCATGTCTCCCACCATCGCCAATATAGGGCTATATTTATACAGCCCCAAAAAATATCTTATGCTACTATATTGCACTGATTCACAGTTAGATATATTTCGAAGTCCTCTAACCCCCACAATATAATCAAGAATAGGGGACATACAAGCTTGGAATAGTTTAGAATATGTTTGAAAATGTATGTCCTTCAGATTCTTGCTTTTTCCAATAATTCCTCCCAAAGCTCTACGTGCCGAATCAGCAAGAACCTTAACACCTTTTCTAAAATTCATATGTTCATCAATAAAAAAAACTAGGTATTTATATGAATCTACAAAGTTCAGCATGTGTGACCCAATTTTAAACTCGTAGATACTGCGAATAGTTAAAGATCTTCTAAAGTTAATTATTTCTGTTTTCTTTCTGTTGATAAACATTCTCCATTTATTACACCAATCATCTATATAGGAAAGCATCTGCTGCATATTATCTTCGGATGGTTATAGCCAGTGTTGCCACAGTTACATTGAAAAAGTAATCTGATTACTGATTACTCCTTTAAAAAGTAATACTTTACAGATTACTTGATTGTAAAAGTAACTAAGTTAGATTACAAGTTACTTAATTAGTTACATTCAGCAGCTGCCAACAACACCCCCACCGCCTCAACATAAAAATGACAACCGGTTTTGCCAAAACTCACTTTATTGGAAGTGCGTTTTTAACAGTAACATCAACAATGTATCTACTGACATTTTAAGTTGAAAACATGTTTTTTATAAAAAATAAAGACTTAAAGGACTGTTTCACAGTAAATCGGATTCATAGTATAGCATATACAAACGTTACCATAGATGATTTATGTCATATACACATTTGTTCTTTTTCAATATATCAGAGAAAAGCCAATAGTTTATTTCAGTTCCTTTTGCATCCACTGGGGTGCTTCTTTATCCGTCTAAACTTGAGCTACCACAACTCTCAGAATTCCAAGCGAATTTAGTGCCCGTCCCCGTTTGAACGCACCGACACAGAACATGGGCAATTCAACAGCACACCTCTGTAGAGCTTGACGCTAGAAAGTTATACATATTTGTTTTTGAAATTGTAGTCTAATTTCGATTCATCATTCCCGTTTGGTGTTCTGTACCTGGTTGCAGAAATTACAAGCAAGCCCAAAAAGAAGGAGTAATCTTTCACACTTTACAATAGGCTATAAAAAGTTAGGGTCTGCAGTCTGCATTTTAGGTCGGAAGATTATGATAGGGATCTACCTGCTAAATTTAACCGTCACTACAGCCCGAAAGCGGCTGAAAAGCGATGTGATCGCATCCACACATACAGTACAATAACATTACCACAGACACGATGTGTGCTCCATTATCAAGGTACAGGAAATAGGTTTAATAAACCTACTCATCTGTTAATTGTCCTCTTGCTACGTCTCTTTCCATGTGTGCTGGAAAACTTCAGTGATTCAGTGACGCATATGCGGTCGTCAGTCATTTTTGGTTCAATCCTTACAAGTAAAGCTTGTCCACGATTCCATTCATTGTAGCAAATACTTTTTTCTTCAGTAGTCATGGATGGACATATTCCCACAGAAGCATTTAGGCAATTAGAATTTAACCGCATTTCAATTGGATTATCTGTAGAACATGCTGCCTTGTTGAAGCTGAATATCAAACTCCATTTGTTGTAAATGTTCTTCGGTGTACTCGGGCGCAAACATGCATGGTTGGATGTCACTCAGAATGTAAAAGCAAGTTGTAAAATTCCTCATCTGCACATCCTAGGTTAGTAGCAATTGTGTTACCAGCACTTTGGTTACGAACTGTTTCACAGAATCCAGAGAACATGCCGGGTGGGCGGGGCTTGGAACAAGGAAGCCAGCATTGTAGTTCTATACATACTGAAAAAATCATACCACCTCGTCTGTTTAGCATTAAAACGGCTGATAGAAACATCACAGAAAGACAAGCTATACCTTAAAAAATCAAGGACAACCGAGGCTTTAATAAGTAGGTTTGAAAGCCAGATCAGTATAACAGGTATGCTTCTTTTTTTGTGACAGAATACATGCCTATATTCATTTTTCCTATCTCCAAAGTCCATTCGAAACACACAGTGACGTCAGCGTGTGAAAATTCCCCGCAAAATTTCAAATCTTGCTCTTACACTAGCCAGGCATGGGTGAAACATATCTCACTGTTCTACAAATGTCTGGGAGAAGCTACTAGCACCTTCAGATAGCTGTAGGGTGAAGTTTCACTTTAACATAAATACTTGGTTTTATAAAAGTAAAATAACGACAGTCTTTCTTGACTTGACATATTTAACTGTTAACACTGTAATAGAAACTTGCTATTTATAATCTACATTGTGTATAAATGTAACTAATAAATTCTTTTGAAAGTTTTATGTTCAAAATAATAGCGCTAGTTTCAATTCACTGCAATAATCATTGTTAATTCATTATAAAGCTAGTGAATTGTAACCAAATGCAATTGTACTGTGTGTAAAGAAACATTAAGAGTATATGATAGGAAAAAAATCATTTAACATGTTCACTTTTTATTAATAAGAGTAACAAATACTTTGTAAACACAATTTGATTGAATATATTGTCAGTGTCTCATGTGAAAACATGAGTACATTTTAAAAACATTCACTAGAGTCTGTTTCATCTGACAGACTCTAATTTTAGCAACACATGAACATGGACACACTACCTATCTTTGCAATGAATTAACAATGATTAATATATTGAGTTGTTAGCGCTATTATTTTGAAAAGGAAAATCTGAGTTCGTGTTGCTAGGCAAACGCTTCTTGCCTAGCTAGCACCGGCTCTGACTGTCCTCATGCTGAAAACGTGACTTGTCCCATACATGACTTCAAGTCCCGGAGACGCAAAAGAAAGCAAAAATATATATTTTTTACTAAGGAAAATGACAGTAACGCACAGTGACTTGGATATGTAACTTTAATCTGATTACTGGTTTGGAAATAGTAACACTTTAGATTACTCGTTACTGAAAAAAGTGGTCAGATTAGAGTAGCGCGTTACTAAGTAACGCGTTACCAGCATCACTGATTACGGCAAGAGCTTACACTGTTGTAAATGCAATTTGATATATGTCAAATCCTTGTTGTGGCATAACGAGACACCCCTTGGTGTAAATAGTTTTGCAACATTCAGGGTCTATGGGGTTCGTTACACACAATTGCTTCGCGTCATCATGCACTTGTGAATCAGTGTGGTGCAGGAGGTCAACTCCAGATTGCTAGGAGGTACCACAAAGAGGCAAGGTATTAAGCACTTATTGGATTTTATAACATGGAGATAGTTAAATATATGCCAGCCTACAGTAAACATGTTTCTTAAAGGGTTACCTACATTTCAATTAACAATGATGAAAAGCAATAGGATACCAAGAACCATATAAACCTTGGGGGGTGTTGCCTAAATGGGGGCGCAGAGGTGGAGAGGTGCAGAGGTGGAGCGCTTCTTAAGGCAAAAAGGCAGCCTTTCATTCGCAACCTGTTACCCTCTATTATTCTTTCAATGATCAGTCTCTTAGGCATAAAACCGATGAACTACAGGCTCAAGCCTGCTACAGCCATGAATTCAGAGACACTTGCATCTTGGCATTAACTGAGACATGGCTATCCGACAGAGACTTTGACAAGGATTTGGACATAAATAGATTTGGTATGTCCATCCTATTGGACAGAGATGCTGTAACAACTGGTAAGTGTACAGCGGGAAAGGTTTGTCTCTATATAAATTAACGCTGGTGCAGGCCCAATTATGTGATTGTTAGAGAAATATTTCGCACTGCCGACCTGGAATTGCTGTTGGTCTCTCTACATCCACATTATTTGCCTCGGGAGTTTCCTCAGGTATTTGTCACAGTGGTGTATATTCACCTGAGGGAAAATGTAAATATTGCCTGTGAGCTTATCCATGAAGTAATATAGAGGCTGCAAAAAATATCCCCTGATGCCCCCAACATCATCCTTGGTGATTAGAACCAATGTACACTGGAAAAAACATGGAGCAAATTCCACCAGTATGTTACATGCAGTACTAGACATAATAAGACCTTAGATCGGTGATATGGTACAATTAAAGAGGGTATAAGTATATCCTAATCCCACCCCTTGGCGCCTCTGACCATAACTATGTACATCTTATCCCTGTATATCGAACAGCACTGAAGAAGGGCAAGGTGTGGGAGATGCGTGTCAAGAATTAAACTGAAGATGCTTGTCTGACTCTAAAGAGTTGTTTGGATTGTAAAGATTGGGTTATGTTCAAGGAGTCATGATCCAATATTGATGAACTCACAGATGTTTTTAATAGCTGGATATCATATTGGGAAGGTCATGTTATCCCAAACAAAATGTTGACGGTTTACCTGAATTGTAAGCCATGGGTCTCGAAGACCCATAAATCGCTTTTGAAGGAAAGTGCATTTAGGAAAGGAAATTTCACGCAGTTACATGAGCTGCAAATAGAAATTAAACGTGAAATAAGTATACGGAAAAATAAGTATAAAGACATATTCGAGACAGCTTAAAATGAACAACTTGGGCTCTGTCTGGGATAGCATGAAAGCCATTGTTGGGCTTAAGGAAGGTAGAATATATAATATTGAGTTAATAGACACGTAGAGCTCAGGAACAGCTTTTCATCGAATCTACCCTTAAATAATTAATTTGATGAGCTAAGTGTAATAAAATGTTTTAAAAGCTGCAGACCTATGAAAGTGCCCAGGGGCAGACAATATACAGTGGGGCAAAAAAGTATTTAATCAGTCACCAATTGTGCAAGTTCTCCCACTTAATAAGATGAGAGAGGCCTGTAATTTTCATCATAGGTACACTTCAACTATGGGAGACAAAATTATAAGAAAAATCCAGAAAATCGTATTTGGTCACCTACAAACAAGCAAGATTTCTGGCTCTCGAAGACCTGTAACTTCTTCTTTAAGAGGGTCCTCTGTCCTCCACTCATTATCTGTATTAATGGCACCTGTTTGAACATGTTATCAGTATAAAAGACACCTGTCCACAACCTCAAACAGTCACACTCCAAACTCCACTATGGCCAAGACCAAAGAGCTGTCAAAGGACACTAGAAACAAAATTGTAGACCTGTACCAGGCTGGGAAGACTGAATCTGCAATAGGTAAGCAGCTTGTTGTGAAGAAATCAACTGTGGGAGCAATTATAAAAAAATGGAAGACATACAAGACCACTGATAATCTCCTGCAATCCGGGGCTCCACGCAAGATCTCACCCTGTGGGGTCAAAATGATCACAAGAACGGTGAGCAAAAATCCCAGAACCACACAGGGTTACTTAGTGAATGACCTGCAGAGAGCTGGGACCAAAGTAACAAAGGCTACCATCAGTAACACACTACGCCGCTAGGGACTCCTGCAATGCCAGACATGTCCCACTGCTTAAGCCATTACATGTCCAGGCCCGTCTGACGTTTGCTAGAGAGCATTTGGATGATCCAGAAGAGGATTGGGAGAATGTCATATGGTCAGATGAAACCAAAATTGAACTTTTTGGTAAAAATTTAACTTGTCGTGTTTGGAGGAGAAAGAATGCTGAGTTGCGTCCAATAAACACCATACCTACTGTGAAGCATGGGGGGGGGTCATTATGCTTTGGGCCTGTTTTTCTGCAAAGGGACCAGGACGACTTATCCTTGTAAAGGAAAGAATGAATGGGGCCATGTATCGTGAGATTTTGAGTGAATATCTACTTCCATCAGCAAGGGCATTGATGATGAAACGTGGCTGGGTCTTTCAGCATGACAACGATCCCAAACACATCAATGATCCCGGGCAACAAAGGGGTGGGTTCGTAAGAAGCATTTCAAGGTCCTGGAGTGGCCTAGCCCATCACCAGATCTCAAACCCATAGAAAATCTTTGGAGGGAGTTGAAAGTCCGTGTTGCCCATCGAGAGCCCCAAAACATCACTGCTCTAGAGGAGATCTGCATGGAGGAATGGGCCAAAATACCAGCAACAGTGTGTGAAAACCTTGTGAAGACTTACAGAAAATGTTTGACCTCTGTCATTGCCAACAAAGGGTATATAACAAAGTATTGAGATTAACTTTTGTTATTGACCAAATACTTATTTTCCACCATAATTTACCAAAAAATTCATAAAAAATCCTACAATGTGATTTTCTGGATTTCTTTTTCTCATTTTGTCTCTCATATTTGAAGTGTACCTATGATGAAAATTACAGGCCTCTCTCATCTTTTTAAGTGGGAGAACTTGCCCAATTGTTGGCTGATTAAATACTTTTTTTCCCCCACTGTATGTTGCTGTCTGCTCACTGTGTGCTGAACAACTGGTTTTTTTTACTATAGTTTCCCTCTGTCTCTTTTTCAGCAGAAGGTTCCATACTTATGGAAGCAGTGGTTCCTGTTGTTAAGTGTAGCCACCCTAAAGTCCTTAGTGACTTCAGGCCAGTTGCTTTAACATCTTTATTCATGAAGTCATTTGAAAGGTTAGTCAAAAAGAGCTCTTAGCAAATACTGAGTGTCTCCTGGACTCCCTTCAATTTGCTCATAGGGCGAAGAGGGATGTGCAGGAGGCTACAAACACCTTAATGTGCAGGAGGCTACAAACACCTTAATGTGCAGGAGGCTACAATCACCTTAATGTGCAGGAGGCTACAATTACCTTACTGTGCAGGAGGATACAATTACCTTAATGTGCAGGAGGCTACAATCACCTTAATGTGCAGGAGGCTACAATCACCTTAATGTGCAGGAGGCTACAATTACCTTACTGTGCAGGAGGATACAATTACCTTAATGTGCAGGAGGCTACAATCACCTTAATGTGCAGGAGGCTACAATCACCTTAATGTGCAGGAGGCTACAATCACCTTAATGTGCAGGAGGCTACAATCACCTTAATGCAACTTCTCTATAAACATCTACAGGGTAGTGGGAATCATGCTAGGCTGCTTTATGTTGACTTTATCAGCTTTCAACACTAAACATCCAGATTGTTGAGAAACTGATTATCAAATTTCACTTAGACTCAGGGATTGGAGGCTGGGTTCTAGATTTTTTAGCTTTTATAGAGTCTGTCATCTCATTTTCAATAATCTGCTGGTATCGTAATATTGGCATAAAAGAGAAAATTTCCCTTGCTAAAATTATCAAAGAGGCAAGCAATATAGTGGAGGTACAGTTCAGTAGTTTAAACAAATTCTTTAATAAACAGGTGCTCAAAAAAGCATCAGCTATTCGCTCTGACTGTGCCCACCCAATAAATTCTGAGTTTAAGCTGTTGCCATCTGGCTTATGCCTCGGTGCTTCTTTTGCCAAGAAAAACAGGTTTAAGAACTATTTTGTTCCTGTCTCCATTCATGCTCTAAATGCTATTAGCAGAAGGAAGTAACCTTTACTAGTTAAAATTGCCTGGGGTAAAGGGTAAAGGCCATTGCACACAGAGTCCGAAATTTTCGTATGCGTTTTTTCGTATTTGTCAGCCTAAAAATTCGTCACGCATAAGGATGGGACGACAGATATAGTGCACACCTGTACATGTGGTTGTTGATATTGTTGATGGTAGTGATAATGATGATGGGATGATGGAACCCATACACTAAAGGGTACATATTTTGGTAGTGAAACCGTAGCTTATTGTTGTGGTGATGATAGGATATGATGAGGATGATGAGGACATGGTGGCAAAAATAGGACACACTGCACTTATAGTGCAATGTGACTTGTGTTGTTGATGATAAGGGTGATGAATTATCTACAGTATGCTGTTCGGTAATCTGTTTTGTATTGTATTATCTGTGTTATATACTGTATGTAAAATGTTTGTGCCTGATGCAACACAAATTGCCCTTTGGGGACAAAATAAAAATGAAATGAACCCTATATATTAATGCTAATCAATATTTAAGGGGAGTCAGATCAAGGCTTAGTACCAACTAAAATAATGTACAGTACTTGCAGACTTTTATAAAGGATCACGTGGAACCATAATGACTTAATAAAACCGTTCAGCTTTTCAATAATTCTATGCAGTTAAAAGAAGGGTCCTTTCTGTTTTATTGATTATTAAAAGCTTGGGGGGGTGGCTACTTAGAATATATATTTTATAGCTTACCACTCTTTTGTGTGCAACTGTGAACAGTGATGGTGTCTTGTTAAAGATGATGCTGCCTAAAAAGGCAGACTGCAGTAACTATGCAAACAGTGAAAAGAAGTGGGTAGTTGTATCACTCAGTTTGATACAACTTTCTCTAAAAAGGAAATAATTGAACCAAAGTAAATGAGTCATTGGTTCTAAGCTGTCTCCTCCAAAATGTAAATAATTCAATATGTACAGTCACTCACAAAAAAGGGACTACAGATTTCTGCCCAAGCTGAATTTCCATAGTGTTTGTACAGCTATCACCCAAATTGTCTTTGGTCATAGCAAACATGCTATTGCCATTTTATGTCATTAATTCCTAAAAGTAATGATGCTGGAAATTCAAATACAGTTTTTAGAACAATTTTTTAATTCATTCTGATCAGTGATTCATATGTTATAGACAACTGTCATAAACACAAAAGTCCAATAATGCAAAATACAACAGTTAATCAATCTTCATTGTGCAACCTACTATCTATCTCTATACAGCCTAGTTGGTATTCATTAACATTTAAATAAATTACACATCAAAAAGTAGCAATTAGGGGAAAAGTAGTCTAAGCTGAAGGATAAATGCAGACACTTGTTGGGTTTGATGGGTTTGTCTGCCTAATAGCCTATACAAAGGGCTGCAACATGAAAGGCAAATCACATGTAATCCAACTGGAGACTTCTAGTCTGTTATTGTCTTCCTTGCTGCTTCTCTCTCATCTCTTTCTCCCTGCTATTTCAGAATAAAAGTATCTAAAAGCTCTGTTTAGTTAAACGAGGTCAGAAAGAACCTGGATTTACACATTGCATTTGGAAACAAAGATGAAGGGGTCAAACAACTAAAGATCAAGTCAGGAATCTTGGTGTGATTTTGGAGTCGGACCTTAGTTTCAGTAGTCATTTAAAGCCATACTTGAATCAGCATATTATCATCTTAAAAATATCTGAAGAATTAGATGCTTTGTTTCCAGACAAGACTTAGAAAAACGTGTTCATGCTTTCATCACCAGCAGGGTGGATTATTGTAATGGCCTCCTCACTGGTCTTCCCAAAAAGACCACAAGACAGCTACAGCTCATACAGAATGCTGCTGCCAGGATTCTGAGCAGAACCAGAAAATATGAACATATCACGCCCTTCAACAGGTCTCCACTTGCTCACAGTCACATTTAGGATAGACTTTAAGGTATTATTAATAGTATATAAATCACGATGGCCTAGGTAGGACCTCAATACATTGCAGATATGCTCATTGAATATAAACCCAACAGACCACTCAGATCATTAGGATTACATCAGCTAGAGATACCAAGGATTGACTCAAAATGCGGATATTCTGCTTTTAGCTACTATGCCAGCCGCAGCTGGAACCAGCTCCCAGAGGAGATCAGATGTGCTCCAATAGTAGTCACCTTTAAATCACATCTGTTTAGATACGCATTTACTGAATGAACACTGTGCTAAGTCCGAACTGATTGCACTATATTTTATATGGTTCGTTCAGTCTCTTTTATTTCTTAAACTGTACTATTTTTCTAATTGTTATTTTTTTCATTTTAATTGCTTTAATTTTATCTTTAATCTGTTTAAAATTTTTATGTTTTCCTGTTCATGTAAAGCACCTTGAATTGCCATTGTGTATGAAATGTGCTATATAAATAAACTGGCCTTGCCTTGCCTTACACACGCAAGAGCTTTGCACCCAGAAATGCTAAATCACATATTCCAGGCCTACAAATGATTTAATCATACTATGTAGGATTGCGTCCTAGGAAAATGGCGTTGAAAAATTATAGCAACATCAGGCAACTAACAGAGTTCCAGAGTCCAAATGGGCCCTGAAAAAGTCCCATAAATGAGAACATTTTACCAATGTAGGAATTTCTGGGCCAATGCGCAAAGACAGTTAACTTGGTGTAAGTAGCGCAAAACCTGGACCCCAAAGCAATGGAAAAAAGTAATATGATCTAATGAGTTATCTTCACTTTTTTTTTTTACATCCAAACAGGTTTACATTTGGAGAAACCCAAAGAATTCCTTAAGCCCACAATGTGCTGCCAGCTGTTAAATATTGGGGAGAATCAATAATGGTATGGGTGGCATCTCAGAAGTCTTTAGGTCCGATAATTGCTCTATATTGTTGTATAACCGCCAAGGAATATTAGACCATTTTACAGAAGCTTAATCATGTTTCAAAATTCCAGGAAGATTATGTTCGCATACACATTGCTAAACAAATTTTAGAGTGATTGTATTAACCCAGAAGGATATAAAATGCCTTCCAAAACCTATTCTATTCCCAAATCAAATTGTTATTGAACATTTAGAAGTTCTGGATAACAGAATGTGAAATTTTCCACTTCTTTTCTCCCTCAATGAACTGAAGGCTTATCTTTTTGATGAATGGTGCAAAATCCCACTAAACACAGGCGCATCAACATATTTTAAAGGCTCCCGGGGCTCAGAAAGATGACTCTGGGCTAAGGGGATTGGGTGTGTAATTACATTAGCTATAATTATGTGGGCTAGCAATTACATTATTTGATATAACAGTGTGAAACCAAGGTCAAACCCCGAGATCAGGGGCCTCATTTATAAAACTTTGCGGTGGATTTGCGTCAGAAGTGGCGTACGGACGAAACATAGGACGTGCGTACGCAAAGACATATTCAGATTTATAAAACCGTGCGCACATCCTACGCCGTTTTCCCTTTATAAATCACAATCAACTCTAATATGTGGCACAGCTTTTGCGGCTACACGTCACGCCCATATTTAGTCATAAATAGTCAGTGAAACACCCCCAAATGTATATTCATGGATTGAGAAATCAAGGCAAACAGAGAGAGGAAAACCAAAAAAGCAACTTCACTCAATGTTAAGTAGAAAATATTTTTGGCGACGTGGAAAAGAGAAGGAAAATGTTGTTTGAAGGGTACAGTGTGGCTATTAATAATGCAAAAAGGCGTTGGAGTGGCAAAAGGTTGCAGACGCTGTGAATGCCGCAGCCTCAGGTAGTCGGAACGTGGCCGAAATTAAAAAGTGGGTCAGATATCAAAGTCGATGCAAAAAAGCGTCTAGCGCTTTATTGCGAAAGTGTTTCTGCCACAGGTGGGAAAAAATTGGTTACATTAGAGAAACATGTCTGCATCACAAATTATTTGTACAGTGAGAGAATGAAAATGCTTTCAATTATTAAATGAAAGCATTTTCATTCTCATTCAGTGCCCTTATGGCAACATGAGTGCAGTCAATATTACCGATTACGTTTGGGAAACCGGGCATAGCTGCAAATTATGTTTGCCTGTTCTCCCGCCGTGTAGGCTACGGAAACCTCTTTTAACTCTGGGCAAATGGAATTTCTTACACCTTTCAAAATGGTTAAGCCATACGATGGAACACATTTGAAAATAAAACGAACTAAAAGCATATAAATTGAACACTATGATTCTGTAGCTGATGATGACATTTATGAAAACAACTTTTCCCAGTGAACAATAAAGACAATCTATTCATCCATCATTATCATCTCTATCTATCTGCGCCAGACGGAGACATCAACAAGAATATCAGTTTTAAACATGATTTTGTTCTGTTTATGAGGATGAATTACATAACATGCCAACTTAATTACAGAACAAATTTGAGTGTTCTTTTTGCAAATATCGTTTGCACTTATGTTACAATCTTTTTTTATTTTGTTTGTGTTTTTCACAGCAGATCGATCAAACAGGTGTTTGTGTAGGCTGTTAATTGGCTTTGTGAAATTTTCATATTATTAATTAGATTTTTTTACACAACGGTCTGCAGTTTCAGACAGTTTCACTTGTTTCATCTACCTGCTGATGGTTTCGGCATTTCTCATTTCACCCGTTTTTGTGCGTACGCCTGGGTCAGAGTTTCCGTGAAGGACTGCACATTTTCCTGTCAAGTTTGCTTTTTATAAATCCCAATTATTGCGTAGAGAGTGGCGTACTTCTTTTTTTGTGCGTACGCCACATTTATAAATGAGATTTCAGAGGCCTCATTTATAAAACTTTGAGGTGGATTTCCATCAGAAATGGCGTACGGACGAAATATAGGACGTGCATAATTGTCCATAAATAGTCAGTAAAACGCCCCGAAATTAATATTCATTGATTGAGAAATCATGGCAAACAGAAAGAGGAAACCCAAAAAAAGACACTTCACTCAAAGTAGAAATGATTGTTGGTAAAAGAGGAGGAAAATGTTGTTTGGAGGGCACAGTGTGGCTATTACTAATGCCAAAAAAGCTTTGGAGTGGCAAAAGTTTGCAGACACTGTGAATGCAGCCTGAGAGTCGGACCATGGGCGAAATAAAAAAAGTGGTCAGACATAAAGTTGATGCCAAAAAGCGTCTAGCGCTTCATCGCAAAAGTCTGCCACGGTTGGGGGAAGATTAGTTAAATTAGTGAGCAACATGTCTGCATCATAAATTATTTGGATATTGATGGAATGAAAATGCTTACGGTTAATGACAGCATTTTCCTTCTCATTCAGTGCCCCTTTGGCAACATGAGTGCAGTCAATAGCACTGATACATTTGGGAAACCGTACATAGCTGCAAATTGTGCTTTTGGGTTTGCCTGTTCACCCGCGGTGTACGGAAACTTCATGTAGGCTAATTATGCGACAAGCCTATTATACCTAACACGTCTGGCATAACCCGGCTAGGGTTGGCTGAGATAAATCTGACCTGTCAGCCAATTCCCTTTGAAAAGTGCCAGTCACCTAGCCTGGAAAAATCCAGACCCAAATCCGGAGGATATAAGGGTCTGGGATCTAGTAATGAAAATGACCCAGCTCGAGGGGCGGCACCAAGTATGCATTTGAAAATGTCACTGTACGCAATTAGATATAACTACGACCTATCACCAGTGGTTTTTCACTAATCACCTATGGCGGAGCTAACTGGTAGATTAAACTCTTGCAAAAACAGCAAAAATGTCCTTCCTAAAAAGGAACAATTCGAGCACCGTCGTCTGTCCCTCTTTTAGACAAAAAGCCAAGTCTAACTCGTTCATTGTAGTGGCCAAAGCCGTTTTAAACAACTGGTGTTATTACGATCTTACAATGTTTACTAATGACTTCGAGGTCGCAGCGCTGTCGTCATCTGTTTAACACGCTTCTGGCACGCCTATATCAGATACACCGATGTGATTGGTGCAGCTCGGCTACAA
>JACXGM010002836.1:28580-44793 GCA_016801145.1 Umbra pygmaea | reverse complement strand
GTAGTGACTGTAACATTGGTGTTCATCAGTAACAGTGTTTGTGGTAGTGACTGTAACAGTGGTGTTCATCAGTAACAGTGTTAGTGGTAGTGACTGTAACAGTGGTGTTCATCAGTAACAGTGTTAGTGGTAGTGACTGTAACAGTGGTGTTCATCAGTAATAGTGTTTGTGGTAGTGACTGTAACAGTGGTGTTCATCGGTAACAGTGTTAGTGGTAGTGACTGTAACAGTGGTGTTCATCAGTAACAGTGTTAGTGGTAGTGACTGTAACATTGGTGTTCATCGGTAACAGTGTTAGTGGTAGTGACTGTAACATTGGTGTTCATCTGTAACAGTGTTATTGGTAGTGACTGTAACATTGGTGTTCATCGGTAACAGTGTTAGTGGTAGTGACTGTAACATTGGTGTTCATCTGTAACAGTGTTATTGGTAGTGACTGTAACATTGGTTTTCATCAGTAACAGTGTTATTGGTAGTGACTGTAACATTGGTGTTCATCAGTAACAGTGTTAGTGGTAGTGACTGTAACAGTGGGGTTCATCAGTAATAGTGTTAGTGGTAATGACTGTAACATTGGTGTTCATCAGTAACAGTCAGGGGCGCTGCTAAGGATTTTGGGCCCCATGAAAAGAATCTTGACAGGGCCCCCAACACAGCTAAGACAGGGCTTCTCTGGGCCCCCGCTTAGTCATGGGCCCCGAGAATCGTCATCCTTTACCCCCCCTTTACAGCGCCCCTGGTAACAGTGACTATAACAGTGTTGCTCCTCAGCAGCAGACGTGGTGGTGGACCAAATGCACCTGCTGCTATCAACGTTTTGGATCTGTGTTTCGGTTTTAAACGGTGTAGGAGGTAGTTGTTAAAGAAGTGAAATTATAATAATAAGTATGTCAGATTTGGAGACTTTTCAGCTGCCCCACTAATGAGACTAAAACCAGTTATATTGAGATTTTACTTTAAAAAAAGAATGTTTTGAAAATGTTCTTCTCCTACAGAGAAGAAATACTGCTTATGAAATGAGTTTCTTTGGGGGGAGAGAAAGGTGCTCTTCCTCTAAAAGGAGACTCCAGGAGGAACATGCCACTAACATTAAAGTTAGGAGGTAAGTGTGTGTGTAGTTTGTTAATAATTTTGTGTGGGCGCACATAAACATTAATGGTTTATTTCAATTTCATGTTATTCCATCCACTGCACTTAGTGTCAGTAAATGAGGTAAACATGTTGAAGAGCTGTATTTCTTTAAGTTATTAGAATCACTTACTTTATTAATTAAGCCTTGTTCACTTCACTTATTTTGATAGGGTTCAACAGGAGAGACCAGAATCATCAGACGTCAGCTGTGTGTCCATCAATAGTAAACATGCAATGGGAGGGTTGTCCAATGAAAAAAGGTGCAAAGTATTATCACTTTAATACTTTAATGTGTCAAGTCACTTTGTACTTTTCTCTGCTTTGTGATTGAAATTTGACTACATTGTTTCTGTTTCAATTGCAAGCCCAATTTGAATTGCAACAATGTTAGCCTATATTTTAAGACATGGCCCACAATATTTTCCTTACCTTGTTTAAAGGTACAATATGTAGTTTTTCAAAACAATAACAAAAGACGTACTTTGCATTAAGAAAGCAAACATCACTATACCTATATTGTATATATTTCTTAGTTGTGTACTTACATTATCCTAAATGTTTCCACCAACTTTCAAACCCAGAGAAATTTGTAATTTCATTCGAAGACACGGCACGTTTCATTTTGTTTTCCGTCAATGGCGTCATATAACCTTTGACTGCTCTAGTTGCTCTAAATTCCGGGAACCACCAAACACAACGTGAATAAAGTTATAATATTTTTAACAATACATTACTTTGTCAGTGAACATTTTTTCTGCCGGAGACGCTAGATTGGAAGGTTGTCATTGACGACGATAACAAAACCCATGAACCCATGTTACTTCTCGACGTCATCCAAGTATGTCTTTTGCTATTGTTTTGATTGAGAGACCCCTAGTGGCCAAAAACGACATATTGTATGTTTAAAGAAATTTCTGGTAATTTCCTTTGAATAGAGTCCAGCAGGAGAGACCAGTGTCACCAATTCTCAGCTGTGTGTCTTTGAAGGGTGACAGGTCAATGGGAAATCCACTCGACTTCAGGGAAAGAGACTTCTCCAATGAACCAAGGTGAGAGGTTGTGGAAATATGCAGTGTTTTAGGTGGATTATGTCAGTGGTTGAAGTTATATATTCTCGCAAAGGACTGAACAAATGGTTGTGTATATATTCAGAACTTGGTACTATTCTGAAATATTTGTTGTGTTCAAGGATTGAACAGCCTTGCCAAACACAAGTTTCCCCCTTCTATGCCAAATATCAGTCAAATAGTTTCAGACTTGAAAGACAAATGTTGTTGAATGTGACATGCAAGATTTTAAATGTTTCAAAAAAAGATCAACTGCAAAATGGGCTTTATTTTAACAGTTGGATCAGAAAATTTGTGAAAGTTATTGATCATGTGTTTCATACCAGTGACACATGCTTACTTGAGGTAACTTTTCCATAACAATCAATGATGATGGAAATGTTGAGGATAAAGTTTAGGATAAGCCTTTTGAAGTTGTGTAGATCCAGAAATTTTAGGACATCGTACTATACAATGGTTGTTGTGATCTGTATATAATGTCTTTCCTGCAGAAACCCGCTAGACCAATCAGAGTCAGAGAAACCAAGTGGCCACCCTGCACAACAAATGGACATGACCTCTATATTCAGGGTTTGCTTAACTTTTTAACTTTGATGGGTGGACTTGCACCTAACATAGCATCATGCATTGAGGCTGTCTGCTTCACACCTTATTTTTCCCTTCTATAGCAGTGGTTCCCAACCCTCTCCTGGAGGACCACCAGCCAGTCCTTGTGTTTGAACTACCCCTGAGCTTGCACACCTGATTCAACTTGTCTACTAATTAACAAGTCCTTGATTAGAGATTCTGGTGAATCTTGAGGGCTACATCTAAACTCAGGCATGGGTGGTGGTCCTCCAGCTGAGGATTGGGAATCACTGTTCTATAGAGATAAACCTTAAAATCTGTGAGATCACATAGATCCCTGGTCCTGGAGAGCTACTGTCCTGACTTGTTTTCACTCCAACCCTGTTTCTAATAATTAACTGGTTGATAATCTGAATGAACCTACATAATGTGCGGTTGCTACAGGATGGTAGCTCTCCAGGACTAGGGTTGGAGACCACTGATTTATATCAATTAAAAATATTGCAGTCCAATTTTGAGTTGAGTGAACAAAATGAAAATAATTAAGATCCATTGCCAAGCTGTGTACCATTGAGCTAAATCCCATTAACATTTATTAAATTAATTTAGAAGATGCTCTTGTCCAATGTGATGTAGGTCATTTTCCTTCTGGCTCCCATGGAAATCAAACCCACAAAACTCTGCCTTTACAGGTGGCATGTTTTTAGTGAGCTACACATTATTTCTTTCTCCCTCAGTTGTTTGAAGAAAAATCCCTAAATTATCTGAAGAGTGAGTTAAAGAAGCTGTGGGGGATTCTGAGTTCAGATCCTACAGGATGTGTTGAGAGACAAGGACTGATAGATGTTGGAGCTCAGATGCAGCACAGCAGCAGTGCTAGTGAGGGAGCAATGAAGATCGCAATGTACATCTTAAAAACTATGAACCAGAACGGGCTTGCTGACGCACTAGAGAAAGGTAATCATTTTCAAAATATTTCTGCTCTAAAGGCTGTTTTCCTTTAGTCTAATCTAATACATCTGCTTCTTAAGATTCAACGAAAGTTGTATAAACATGTTTTCACATATACTGTATCACATTTACTGCAACAAAACCTAGTGTTGACATCATTATGATGTAGTTAGTGTTTGCATGGTCCTGTATGTAGACCAGGACAGCTTTTGATCGCATTAGATAACATTGTAAAAAAATGTAACATTTATTGCATATGCATTTTTAGGATATTATGGCAAACTGGCTGTGTGCCAACACAAACTTAAGTTGAACCTAAAGAGGAGGTGTGAGTGTGTATTTGAGGGAATTGCAAAGCAAGGAAACCCAACACCTCTCAACAAGATATTTACTGAGCTTTACATCACAGAAGGTGGAAGTGGAGAGGTCAATAATGAGCATGAAGTAAGACAAATTGAGACTGCAACTAAAAAAACAGGATTACAAGAGATCCCGATCAAATGCAATGATATCTTCAGACAATCCCCTGGACAAGAGAAACGTATCAGAACTGTGCTTACAAAGGGGATCGCTGGCATTGGGAAAACAATCTCTGTGCAGAAGTTCCTTCTAGACTGGGCTGAGGGGAAATCAAACCAGGATGTGGAACTCATCATTTCACTCCCTTTCAGGGAGCTTAATATGATGGAGGAAAACATGAGTTTGATGGAACTTCTTCATCATTTCTGTATAGAAACCAAAGAATCCGGAGTCTCATACTTCGATAAATACAAAATGGTGTTAGTTTTTGATGGTCTGGATGAGTGCCGAATTCCTCTAGATTTTCAGAACAATAAGAGCTTGTGTGATGTCGAAGAGTCAACAACAGTGGACGTGTTGCTGACAAATCTAATCAAAGGAAATTTGCTTCCCTCGGCTCACATCTGGGTAACTTCACGACCAGCAGCGGCACATCGTGTCCCTCCAGAGTGTGTTGACCAGGTGACAGAAGTGCGGGGGTTCAACAACCCGCAGAAGGAGGAGTATTTCATCAAGAAAACAAATGACCTGTACCAGGCCAGAAAATTGATCACACACATGAAGTCGTCTAGAAGTCTCTACATCATGTGCCACATACCAGTGTTCTGTTGGATTTCAGCCACTGTTTTAACAAGCCTGTTGACTGAAGCAGAGAGTGGAAAACTACCAAAAACACTGACTCAAATGTACTCACATTTCCTGGTATTTCAGATCAATCAAATGATTCTAAAGTATATCCAAGAACAACAGATGGAACCAACATTCAATGAAAATATGATTTTGACACTAGGGAAGCTGGCTTTTCAACAACTGCAGAAAGGCAACCTGATATTCTATGAGGAAGATCTGAAAGAGTGTGGCATTGATGTCAGAGACGCCTCTGTTTACTCGGGAGTGTGCACACAGGTGTTCAGACAGGAATCTTGGCTGTTCCAGAAGAAGATATTTTGTTTTGTACATCTGAGCATCCAGGAGTTTCTAGCTGCTTTATATGTCTTCCACATGTTCACCAACAACAAAGTAAATCTGATGGCAGAACAGGAAAGTACCACCAATGAACCGAAGACATCCACTGAAATCTCAGCCACCATTCTTTACAAAAGTGCAGTAGATAAGGCCTTGCTGAGTGAAAATGGACATTTGGACTTATTCCTCCGCTTCCTTCTTGGCCTCTCTCTGAAGTCAAATCAGACTCTCTTACAGGGCTTATTGGCACGTAGGGAAGGAGTGTCGGAACATCATACGGAAACAATTGAGTACATCAAGGAAAAGATAAGGGAGAATCCCTCTCCAGAAAAGTGCATCAACCTGTTCCACTGTCTGAACGAGCTTAATGACCATTCTTTAGTAGAGGAAGTCCAAAGCTTCCTGAGCTCAGGAAGATTTTCAGAAAACATGTTGTCCCCTGTACAATGGTCAGCTTTGGTCTTTGCGTTGCTGACTTCAGAAGATGAACTGGATGTGTTTGACCTGAGAAAATACTCCAAATCAGAGGAAGGTCTTCTCAGACTACTGCCAGTGATCCTAGCCTCTAGAACTGCTCTGTAAGTATGCCATTTAGAGATTAAATAGTATTTTTTGTTCTAAACTTATGGCTGGTTGTCTGAGAGCCATGTTTTTCTCTTTTAGACTAATTGGATGTAACCTGACTGAAAACTGCTGTGAGGCTCTAGCCTCAACTCTCACCTCACAAACGTCTCACCTGAGGGTGTTGGATTTGAGTGACAATTGCCTACAGGATTCAGGATTTGAGCTGCTCTCTGTTGGACTGAGGGATCCACACTGTAAACTAGAGAAACTGCGGTAAATTGTCGATGGCAGCATGCACATTACATGCTCTGTTACTTTAAAGTAAACTGTAAAAAAAATCTGTGAAAAAACAGTAAAAAGCACTGGTAATTTGCTGACAGTACTTTTTCTATTATTATTATTGTCTTGAAATGTCTGTAAAATGTACTGGCAGCAAATTACCAGTACTTTTTACTGTTTTTTCACTGATTTTGTTTTACAGTGTATCAAACAAACATTTTATACTGCAATACCAAAACTTCTGACCCCTTACCATACTTTTTCTAGACTGAATCGATGTTACCTGACAAAGAATTGCTGCGAAGCTTTGGCTTCATCCCTCAGCTCTAACTCCTCAAGTCTGAAAGAGCTTGACTTGAGTGACAATGACATTGAAGATTCAGGAGTGAAGCTGCTCTCCGCTGGGCTAGCAAGTCCCCACTGTAAACTGGAAACGCTTAGGTTGGTCAGATGTTAGTGCAAATCATCATGCTACAGAATGTCATTTGAGATTTGTAGCGTCAGATGGCTCAATGGATCTGGAGTCAGACTTGTAGTCTGAAAGTTCCTGGTTTGATTCCTGTGAGGGCCTAATAACATTATGTCTTTGAGCCAGGTGCTTTATTCTACATTTTCCCAGGGGATGTCCCTCTGATTACTTTAAATTGCCGTGGATAAGAGCATCTGCTACATTTATAAAATGTAAAAATAAAAATGAAATATTGTCAACATTGAGTTAAAGGGATAATTTCACATTAAATCATTGATGGTGTTGTAAATTACAATAAGCCATTTCACCAAAATATGATTTTAGGTTGAACCTTTTCAAGTGTATTCTAACATGTGAATACAATTGTAAAATGAAATAATTCTATATTTGTTAGAATTATTAATTGAAATGTAATTATTGACATGCAAATATGGGCTCTTTCCCTAAAGGACAATGTAAAGTAATAGTGCTTTATTCAAAAAGCGAATTTTCTTTCTGTAGGTTGACATTTTGTGGTGTTACTGTGGAAAGTTGTGCTTATCTGGTGTCAGCGCTGAGGTCAAACCCCTCACACCTTAGTGAACTAGAACTGAACTACAACTACCCTGGAATCATAGGAGTGAAGATGCTTACAGCGGCAATAGAGGATCCACTCTGTAAACTACAGAAACTTGGGTAGAAACACACGGTCTAACATAAGTAAACAGTTTTACACCTGTATAATATGATACAACAGTTAGATTGTGGAATTCACCCCAGATTTTCTATTACGAACTTCGTATATAAAATGCTAAGGTAAATGTTTCTTGTTTTTCCTACAGTGTGAATCAGAATGCAGAGCGATGGGTAAAATCTGGGCTAAAGAAATGTAAGTGGGTAAAACGTAAAATGACCCAGGTTTGATCCAGACACGACATAGAGTTGTGTTATCACCTTTTACTTGTTAGTTTTTTCCTTATGTTTGTTTGTTATGTTTTCATAAATCATGAAACCGATTTCATCCGATCATCTTTTATTTTAAGTACCTTGAACATAATTTGTCTCCATCAGATACGTGTGAGCTGACACTGGACACAAACACTGTTCACAAACGTCTCTCCCTGTCTGAAGGAAACAGAAAGATAGCCCTGGGGAGAAGGAAGCACCCATATCCTGATCACGCGGACAGATTTGACCACTGGATGCAGGTGTTATTTAAAGAAGGTCTGACAGGGCGCAGCTACTGGGAGGCAGAGTGGAGTGACGAGGCTTTCATAGCAGTGACATATAAGAAGATCAGAAGGAAAGGAGTAGCTAATGAATGTGTGTTGGGCAACAATGACGTGTCCTGGGGTTTACACTGCTCCACTCAAGGTTACGTTTCCTATCCCATTGTTAAGGGCACTGCAATTTCTGTGCCTTCTGCCAACTCTCGCAGAGTAGGAGTCTATCTGGACTGGCCTGCTGGCACCCTGTCCTTCTACAGGGTTACCTCAGGATCACTGACCCATCTCCACACATTCTACACCACATTCACTGAGCCCCTCTACCCAGGGTTTAGGCTATGGATTTATGACTCCTCAGTGGCCCTTTGTCATTTGAAGTAGCCTCCTCCTGTGTGATGCAAGAACTTTCAAGGAGTTCCTCATTATACTTACTGTACTCAGAATTAGCCAAGTTACATATGTGTTTTTTTGGTTATGACCAAAAACTTACAGTACATGTTCTGTATAGCAGCTTATTTTAGTTGGTTCAATTAAGTATTGTTATTGATGGCTCTGTGCCTAAGTTATAATTTAACAGTCCTAGGTGGCTCCATGCCTTTCAGAGTTTTGTGGATTCCTTTGTAGTTCCATCTCTGTGCGAAAAGGCAATCTTCAATCTTGAGTTATTATGAAACGTACATGGTACAGTAGGTATGATACAGCAGTTGAACCTCCAACTTTCGAAGGCAAACCAAATATAACGCGGCAAACTTGCAACCGACCGTTCAATGGGCAGTTTAATTAAAAACAATCCGTGAAAACATTCTAAAACCACTCAGTGACGTCAATGGAGTGCCGGCCGACGTCCTTCAAAGGCTTGGTCAACTCACAGAGCTGGATGTGGGGAGGGCAGCCGTGGGGATGGCAGAGGAGATAGGGAGGAGGGGGGGGGGTGGTTCCTGGAATGGTTCACTGAAAGGTCTGAAAAGGAATTTGGAGGAAGAATGGATGAAAGTTGCGAGAAAGAGAAGCAAAAGAAACACAAAAGTCAGCAGATGGAGTTGCTAAAGGCCAGTCAAACTTTTAATGTCTGGGAAATACCCTGCCTTTCACAACAAACAAAGGAATTACATTATAACAGTAACAAACCGAGCAAATACAAAAGGAAAATATTTTTTGAATTGCTGGTTTTACAATATACTGCTTTCCATATCATTTGTTTACAGTTATACTTGTTAATTTTGGCACATGGAGTATAGGGCATGCCTTTGTATTAGAATACTATATTTCACCGGGTCAGGACAAATGATAGGTTCACATTTATTGAATGACCCTTGCCAAGGATATTGTAATGATAATAGCAGTGTAGAAAACATGATCATATATTCATTGTGAACAAAACCGACTGGCTACTTTGCTGATTGCCATGTGAGGATGTGGAACACAACTGTGTGAGAGTTCATTAGTACTTCAGAGAAAATCTGGGGTTCTAGAGATAAAAATCAAGTCTATCATATTAGTAGATGTGATCTTCTGGCAAGATGTCCAAAAGCTTGGAAATAAATTCTACTGGTTGTTTTGGAGACTTGGTGACCCCAAGATTAAACACAAGTCTTCAATTCAACATCTGTAATTCTTTACCTTTAAAAACCATCCTCTTAAATGTGCAAGATAAGTAAATGTGGGTTCTCTTTCAGTCAAGTTTATACAAACTCCAGTTGATTTAAATGCCTTAATTTTAGCCTAGTTGAGGAGATGGGATTTTTCGGACATGTAGCATTTTTGTTAATAACCATTGCTTGAAGTTCAGCAACATTTTGTCTCATTTCATTGGTTTTCTCTGACATTCTCCATTATTAAAGATGACAAAGAGTGTTGAGTAATTCATATTTACAGTGTCTTGATGAAACAGGAAGTCATGTGGATGACCATTTTATAGTTTCTAATGAATCAGATGAACCTGAAATATTTCAATGGATAGTAATCTATGCCTCTGAATGTTTACATGTAAAACGGTAGTCTATTTGTCACTGGCTCTAAACCCACAAACATGGTATACACTTTTTCAAAGACAATTTTGAGGGTGTTTTTATTTATTTTTATTTGATTATTTATTGCCAACACAGTAGGAAGCAGAATCCATGGAGACAAGTATTTTAAAAGAGACAGAGGAAGAGCGCAGACAGTTGGCCAAGCCAGGGTGTAAACCCCCGTCTCCAGAGGGCATGTGTGGACTGGAGCCAGGAGCTAAGTCTCGTAGAACAACTCCGGCACAGTGAATACTCTTTACTCTCACGTCCATAATCCACTTCTGAACAGCATTCTGTAAATCTCATAAAAAACTCATGTTTCTTTGAACCAATAACAACAGAATCCTCTGTCTTATGGTAGGAATGTGGAAGATATTTTTCCATGTAGTTTGTGTTTTCATTGTCTGCTTTATATTTATGTGTAAATAAAATAAACTTTATTTTGTGTTAAAAATTGAAACACAGCCGGTCTACTATTGTAATTGTTTATTTGCTATTTCTAAGAGTGTTGACCATGTCAATTGTGTAAACAGATATCATGCTAAATTATGTTGTTAACTAAACTACATCAACATAAGTATGTCGATTGATTAAATATTTACATGTGTCACTCAATATGTATGTGTCTCAATACTCTTGCGTTTTGAACGTTCAGGCTGTTGTGCTTTTTGTTACGACAACATGTTTATGTTGTAAATCATTGAAATTGTTCTCTTTTAAGACCCAGAAATTCCAGGGCGTTGCCAGCAAGCAGTTTGTCCTGAAAAGGAAGTGACAGCCGTGAATATTCTGAAATCGTAATGTCCCTCCTTATTAAAGACCCTCATTTCTACGTGTGTTACCTTTAGACCATCGTCAAACTCCCTCATGGACTCAATTAATGAACCAGGCTGCAGCTCCCCTAGTGGAAATGGATAGTCTGTCCCTAACATCACCTTGTCCTATGGGAGAATGAAACACTGTAAATATTGCCATTTAAAACTTTAATGTTTAATTCTAATTATTGTTATGATGAGAAATATAATACTATTGATAAGTGAAGATAATGGTGTTGCCAAATAAGGCTGAAATCAGTGTATACCTCTCCGATCACATCAGTTAGCAGCTTTAAAGCGATGGGATCGTGCACTAGGGAATCTGTGTAGAAAGAGCCCAGGTATTTCCGTGGGTTCACCTTGTTGTCCACAGCACAGAGATCTGGACGTACCTGGAACCCATGTTCAATTCGTCCAACAGTGAAAGGAAAAGAACCACCTATGAAAAACAGACACTTCACACGTTGATCTTGTTCATTCAAATCACTGCATTGACTCTTGAGTATTTGTTGCACTGTTGTGCAGTACATTACCTCCGTGAGCAAAGCAGACCTTCAACTTAGGAAATGTCTCAAAGACGCCACCGAAGATCATTGAGCAAATAGCCATTGTAGTCTCCGATGGCATACCTGGACAAACATTGGGTCTTCCTGATTTGTGACAGGTTGAAACGTAGCATTTAATTGATCAGAACCAAGTTAAGCGTTTACTCTCTTACCCACCAACCAGGGGAGCCAGTACTTAGCCATTCTCCCATCAACCTGCATGTCCCATGGGTGGACAAACAAGGAACAGTCCAGTGCCTCAGCCGCCTATAGGAAAGATAGAACATGACACACTGATTAACTATAGGCAGAAGTTGCCAGATTTTCAATGGGTTCATGAGCAAGATTTTGCTAACATTGGCTAATGTATAACACAAGGAAAGTATCTATCCATAGAATTGAATTTACTGGGTGGCTCTTACAGCATAGACTGGGTAGAGTTCAGGTGCATTGAGGTCCCAGGTGTTGATGTGCGACCCGATCTGGACCCCAGGGAATCCCAGCTCCTTTACACAGCGCTTCATCTCCAACACAGCCAGGTCAGGAGCCTGCATGGGCAGGGTCCCTAACCCCACAAAGCGTCGGGGGTGCAGTGCCACCGTCTTAGCCAGGTCATCATTCAGGATCCCACACAGGTCCAGTGTGTCTTCGGGTTTAGCCTGTCACAACAGAGAATCGAACAAGCCAATCAAAACCTTACTAATGTATTCAGTAATGTATATTAAGTCTTTGACTATTTGAATCAGGAGTGCCATTTCAGGGTGAAAACAAAAATATGGCCTGTCCGGGGGTCAACGAGGAGAGGGTTGGGTTCTCAACCTCTCCTCTGGGACCCCCATCTTTCTCACAGGTTTGTTGTAACCCTGAACTAGCTCACCTGATTCAAGCAGGTAAGGGCTTGATGATTAGTCAACAAATTGATCCAGGTGTGCTAGCTCTGTAATACATCTAATATATGGCATGTCACCAGGAGAGGTTTGAGAACCACTGGTCTAGAGTACATACTGTTAGGTCCATATGTATTTTAACATTAACAATGAAATATCATTATTTCCACCATCTACCACAACATATTGGACTTGAAATCAAACAATGAATTTAGAACAGTTTTTAATTTGCAACGGTGGCCCGGCCAATAGAAATGGTGCAAGACAACATAAAGTTACACATGAAATATACAAAAGTACATAATACAAAAAAAGTACAACATACAGAATGCAGGATACTCAGAGTATGCGGTAGGAAGTATATATACAGTTTGTGCAATTGAGGTCTAATTAAAGAGGTAAATCAGACAGCATGCTGAAGTGTCAGGGCAATAACCATGGAATAAGTAACACTTGAGCATAACTGTGCCAATGATAGTGGGCAAAGTCATACAAAAATAACTGCAGATGAATATGTCATGGGGGTGAGAAAAACACTTGGGCATAAATGTGAAAAGACAAGGTGCGAATGAGGGAGGAGCGTTAACATTTACAGTGGTCGGGCACTAGCTCTGTTCATCCAATGAACCTCGTTTCACTATTGAAATATTACTGTGTCCTTCAGTTATTTGATCGATCAAAATGAAATTGCTGAATCAAACAATTATTTATAAATTAAAATCATGGAAATTGTTAGGGGTGCCTAAACTTTTGCATACGACTGGAAATACTGTCCATCCCTGCCTGCAAGAGTTTGAAGCCACAATTGGCCATGAAAGTGTCAGTGTTAGATCTCATTGGTGGGTTCTGGGCTTTATGCTTGACTGTACAGAAAAGACTTGATGGTAACTGATGGGTCAGTTTGTATTTTTACCATAGAACTGCACACCTACATTGTAAGCCCCACATGGTTTGTCACACGTATTAACGCCAAACAACACACAAGAGAGAATGGGAAACAAAAAATACATAAACAGGTGATCTGCACCTGTGCAGAAGCTTCGGGATCCTGTGTGCTTGCCATAGAAATAGAATGGATAGAAAGGCCCTTGAACTGCTTAGCGTGGTCATTCGATTAGTACACAACAAAATGGCGATTGTTATTAGTTGTCACAGTGACAACACACAAATCAGTTTAATGCGGAAGTAGGCCGCTAGATCTTTGCAATGGACTGGTACACATAAAAATGGCTGACGCTCTGACCATTCGGCTACATTAATTTGAATTGGAATGGCCTTTCTATCCATTCTATTTCTATGGTGCTTGCTGAGGCCAAGCAGACTTACCCAGTAGTTGAACATGACAGGCACTGTAGACAAGGCTTGGACCGTCACACCTAGAGTAGAGCACCAGCATCGTCATAGTAACAACATACTTCACAGACAGCATCAGTGACTAGGCCAAATATATTCATGTCAATGTATATCATCTTATATATAACATGTGTATGTCAATATAAACCATATTATACAGTATACCATGTTTATCCATGTCAGTATATACCATCTTATATATACAGTACCATGTTTATTCGTGTCAGTATATACCATCTTATATACAGTCATATGCAAAACTTTAGGCACCCCTGACAATTTCCATGATTTTCATTTATAAATAATAGGGTGTTTGGATCAGCAATTTCATTTTGATCTATCAAATAACTGTATGACACAGTAATATTTCGGTAGTGAAATGAGGTTAATTAGATGAACAGAAAATGTGCAATATGCATCAAAATGAAATTAGACAGGTGCATAAATTTGGGCACCCTTGTCATTTTGTTGATTTGAATACCTGTAACTACCTAGCACTGATTAATTGGAACACAATTGTTTTGGTGAGCTCATTAAGCCTTGAACTTCATTGACAGGTGCATGTAATAATGAGAAAAGGTATTTAAGGTGGCCAATTGCAAATTGTTGTTCTCTTTGACTCTCCTCTGAAGAGTGGCAACATGAGGGCATCAAAACAACTCTCAAATGACCTAAAAACATAGATTGTTCAACATTAAGGTTTAGGGGAAGGCTACAAAAAGCTATCGCTGAGATTTAAACTGTTACTGTCCAAGTGTGAGAAACATAGTGAGGAAATGGAAGACCACAGGCACAGTTCTTGTTAAGGCCAAAAGTGGCAGGCTAAGTACAATATTGGAGAGGCAAAGGTGAAGGATGGTAAGAACTGTCAAAAACAACCCACAGACCTCTTCCAAAGACCTACAACATCATCTTGCTGCAGATGCTGTCACTGTGCATCGTGCAACAATTCAGTCTACTTTGCACAAGGAGAAGCTGTATGGTAGAGTGATGCAGAAGATGCCTTTTCTGCACACACACACCACAAACAGAGTCATTTGAGGTATACAAACCCACATTTGGACAAGCCAGCTTCATTTTGGAAGAAGGTGCTGTGGACTAATGAAACAACGATGGAGTTTTTTGGACATAACAAGGGGCGTTATGCATGGAGGCAAAAGAACACAGTGTTCCAAGATAAACACTTGCTACCCACAGTTAAATTTAGTACATACTGTAGGACTGTGCCAGTGCCTATACTGGGAATCTTGTTAAAGTTGAGGGTCACATGGACTCCACTCAATATCAGCAGATACTTGAGAATAATGTAGAGGAATCAGTCACAAAGTTTAAGTTGCACCTGGGCTGGATATTTAAACAAGACAACGACCCAAAACACTGCTCAAAATCTACTCTGGCATTTTTGCAGAGGAACAAGTACAATGTTCTGGATTGGCCATCCCAGTCCCCAGACCTGAAAATCATTGAAAATCTGTGGGGTGATTTGAAGAGGGCTGTCCATGCTCGGCAACTATCAAACCTAACTGAACTGGAGATGTTTTGCAAGGAGGAATGGTCCAAAATAACTTCATCCAGAATCCAGACACTCATTACAGGCTATAGCAAGCATCTAGCAGCTGTTATTTCTGCTTAAGGAGGCTCAATTAAATATTGATGTGATATTTCTGTTGGGGTGCCCAAATGTATGCATCTGTTTAATTTCATTTTGATGCATATTGCACATTTTCTGTTCATCCAATAAACCTAATTTCACTACTGAAATATTACTGTGTCCTTCAGTTATTTGATCGATCAAAACACCCAGTTATTTATAAATGAAAATCATGGAAATTGTCAGGGGTGCCATGTTTATCCATGTCAATACATACCATCTTATATATTCGATGTTTATGTCAATATAAACCATCTGATACAGTACCATGTTTATGCATGTGTCAATATATACCATCTTATCTATACCATGTTTATCATGTCAATATATATCATCTTATATACACCATGTTTATTCATGTCAATATATATGATCTTATATTTACCATGTTTATCCATGTCTCGAATCCGAGCATTTGCATCCCAACAGTTATCCTGAATCACACGAAACAGCTTCCCATCTTTCATCATTTTGGCCTCCCCCTGAAATTAAAATTATAGTACACATACTTTATATGTTTAATCCTGAGATTTTTTTCTGCCATTTACCTGCCTGCCCTTATTTCGTTCCTAGAATCTCTGATTAGAAAGAAAATGTAACCTAAACTTGCAGTGTACAATTTTGGCAACTCGTTGTAAAAGTGGTGCTTTTGTATGGGCAGCATTTTTAACTAAAGTGTCCCCAAAAATATTGTAGAATGTCATGATTTATACACCATGTTTTCTAAAACACTCAATTTTAACTTCGAATTTCATAACTAACTGAGTTATTAAAATGATTTCAATTAAGCGTTTATGCATATAAACTATATTTTTTACAGTCTCTGATATAAACCGATTGCAACTTTTAGATGTATGTTTTACAATAGTCAGCCACCAGATAGCAGCAAAGGATAAATAAGTGCACCGGTGTGTGTCTGTCGAACATTGTCTATTATAGTTTACAATCAGTTATCAGAGGTTTCTTCATGCAAGCCCAATAACGTGTGAAGAACGATAAGTGACTGCATTACATACAATGGAAATTTGTTAGTTCCATAAGCAGCTGAGTCCATTCTATTCTGGCTTAGCCTGATGTGGCATCTTCTGCTGAGATTGTGCCTTATACTATATCATGCTGGGATCTGCAGCTGCTCCCCACAGCTTATTCCAACCCTGCAGTGTCCCTGACACACACACACACACACACACACACACACACACACACACACACACACACACACACACACACACAC
>JACXGM010002836.1:0-28480 GCA_016801145.1 Umbra pygmaea | reverse complement strand
TAAACTTGCAGTTAGCCAAGGAGTGCCTGAGAGGTAATTCCAGAGGCCAATAGAGATTCTGACTATGTGTGAAGTTATTACATCTGATTTAAGCAGGTAAATTGTTAGATTAAGAAAAATGTAAATCATTCTATATAGCAAGAAGCAAATACATTAGAAAACATAAATCTTAATACTACATGACCCGTAAATAGAAATTATAATAGAAAATTTCAATTCAGTGATGTTATTTAAGACATGTATTTTATTTTCATTATAATGTAGAATATTCATATTTTAATATGTGAAAGTGGACAAAAACATGCTTTAATATTAAAATGATTGTTCTGTACTTTGGAGTTACTCAAACTCACCTTGCAGTGATGGTGGAGTTGAATAAAGCCGTCATATCCATATCTCTAGAACAAATACAACTATAATTACAGTGGGTTTTTGCCTTCAGTTGAGTGCATCCTGTGTTTTGCTAATCAAATTAAATGTATCATTTCCGTGTATTAGTCTATTAAATTCATAGTAATTTCAAAGTTCTCTCAGGTGCGAAACGCCGCTTGTTTGCAAAGAAGGCAAGAACAACAGATCAACCAATGTCATTACTCATTTTAATTGGGCTAAATAATATGTGTAGTACATCGCATATATGTACCATTTTCAACTCAAATGAGAGGAGAGATGGAAAGGAAGGTGTAGGATGACAACAGCATATTCAGTCTTTTTGTCTTGTGATGTTCATCCTGATGAGCCATTAACCTGATCAACAAGGAGTAACAATATACATCCCATAGGATAAACATAATCCTCCTACATTTAGACAGAATTCAGCTCCCACATTTGTATGCAATCTGGGTTACATCCTTGAACTTCCCATGGATCCTGATGAAATACCTCTATGTGTGTAAAGTATATGTTTCCATTCCTCTTTCCATATTCCTAATAGCCTTTGAAAAAATAAAAACAAGTCGAGGATGGAATAATAAGAAAAATGAATGCAACATATTGGGGTCAATAGAGTGGCCTGGGTCTAGAGCAGGAGTAGGCCACTCGGGTCCTGGAGGGCCGAAACACTTCTGATTTTTGGTTTCTCTTTCTAACAAGGGACTGGATTTTACCTGGGAAAGCAGGTGATTGCAATTAACTACTAGGCAAAATAGAAAATCTGAAGTGTTTCGGCCCTCCAGGACCGGAGTTGCCTACCCCTGGTCTAGAGGGTCAGTGAGGGGGCAAATCCTGACCTACTTCTGTTCCTTCAGTGGTTGGCCGTCTCCCCCCACATAAACACCACTGATCGCCCAGGAAGGTACACAGGGCCTGTCCTAAATGTTGATCTTTCACTGATTATGAAGTTAGCTGTGTTTTGGGACCCACACATGGACAATCATTACCTTAAGTCAAGCCAATTGACACACGGACAAGCTCGAAAGCAACTGGCCCAATGCCAAGCATTGATTAATGTTTAACAAGTAAGCAAAGGGGGTGGCCAAACTTTTGGCAGGATGTCCTTATTTGAACATAGGCAAGAATTTCTTGACTACATTCTGATCATAACATTAAACATAGTTTTTACTAACAGACTTTTGTTGAATTGTTTCATGGTCAGTGCTGTGGAAATGAACCCACAAATTCTTGATCAACCATGATTAATGAAATGTACCTGTTAAGACAGCATTCTGACAACACTAAGGATTTCAATGTTCTAACATACAATCCTGTTAACTGGTTCTGTTAACTGTTTAGAAGTGTGCAGCGGGTGCCACTTGTGCAGGTTCTGCATCAACACATTCTGCAGGAAGGCTTCTACTGTATTCATCAATTTTTGCCATGTGAAACCACAGTTAAAAATGTCTATTGACATTTCAGCACAGTTTCAAATAATGTATATTGTACATGACTGTGCATAATGACAAAATGCAAATAGCCTACCTCTTTCAAATTGGGCCATTCCTTGGGTAGAATGTGATTATGAATATCAATCTTCATTCTGAGCAGTCAGTCTACTTGTGGTTTTACAAAAATGTGCCTAATATGCTAATATGAAGCAGATAGCAAACAGTGAATAAAGTGTATACTGCCAGGTTTGTCCTCTGCCCTACTGACTGCCCCCTAACAGTCCAAGCGGGTGAATGACTGACAGGGCAGAAAGCCTCTCCTAACAGCTGTTCCGCTACAGCCATTTTCTTTCCTTGAGGCACCTAGAATGACATTTCTTTCCCTTTAAGAAGATTTGTTATAAATGAACCAGTCCAACCTTGGCGACAACGTTCAAAAGCTGGAGTTAGACAAATAAATTCAAACAGAGTAAAGAAATAAATAGGGATGGCCACTTTCCTTATCATGCATGTTATTATTCAACCAGGTTTTATTATTGGTAGGTCATAAATACTTGTTTGGAAAATTGTATGTCTAATAGTTCAACTGCAGAGGGACCCAGTGGATTTTGATAAACAATCCGGCTTCCAAGAATCAAGTTATGCTAAAAGGCTCTTGAATTACAGAACATACTGAATCAGCAAGTCAAAATCCGCTTTTATTGATTACAGGCACATTAAGTTGACGGCAATGTTCAGATGAATTAATCTATTGAATATATACTACATTGTAAACCATATATAATGTTTGGGTAGGTGATGTGAAAGCTATAGAACACGTTGTATTGTGAAAATTAAGCAACAAATATCATCAGTTTTTTCCCAGTGTATTTTGCGCCACCAAGTGGACTCATTGATTCATTATTCTTAGCACGTCCTTATACTGTACAGCCATCCTGTGTTGCATTAATTAATTCGATTAAATCTATTACTGAACTTCCGATGGTTATTATAAAGTCAGGCGACCAGAAAAACTGAAGCAACTTTGAAACCAAGGGCGTAGGAACGAGTTTGATATTGGAGAGTACACACCATATGTTTTTCACAAATTGTTCTTGTTATTGGTGGGGACCACATTGCCTGTATGTAACGTCCCCCCGTTCCTTCACCCTAGTTTGCGTCTAAGTAGATGAGCTATAATTGGCAAAGTATTTTTTGTTAACTATATTGTCAATAAAGTTGGACCAGGTGGACTACTGTGTAGATCAATATTAGAGAAATTACACATATAAAGTGGTTGATTGTAAGTTAGATGTTTTTGTGAGTCGCACATTCTTTCTTCTGCCCATGTTTGCGTGACGGGTTTCAATTTGATTTCAAAGTGAAAAAGTTGTAGCATCTAAGAGTCAACAATAATTGAGCATCATCACATGACACATGGAAGCCTGTCTCCAGCAAGTGAATATGTGGATTTATAATCAGGTGCTTACAGAAATGAAATGAACCTTTGTTTTCGAATCTGCTCCTTGCAGTTCCTCATTTCTTACCAATTACCGTCGTCAGAGTGGCGAAGGAGGGTGTGGGGTGTAGCTGCTGATGCTGTGGAGACAGACTGTGCATATCGCTTCAGTCATCGCTGCCTTCACTTCTTAGGTCCTAGTCAACACCGGCGGCATTCACACGTCCTGGATGGCTGCACTTGGCACTACGGTGTGAGCTTTCCCCCCTAGGACTTTTTACTTGTAATAATCAACCATGACTGACCCAACGACTCACGATTCCATTCCCGTCCCGGATCCTACAATTGTGGATCCTTCGGCTATAAGAAACGGCGGATGCGTTCCGGATGCGAACCTATCCAAAAGAGCCAGTCAGGTCGATCCTTTCAATATGGACAAGGACCAAGAGATGAAAATCACCGACAGCGTTGAGGGACAAGGTAAGACATGGATAGCTTACAAACTTCAATATACTAAAAGTATGTGAATGGGCACTTATAGAGTTTATTTTTATCCTACAGCACCTGTAAAGGGTTGATTTATTTTTTAAGAAATTATTTAACTAATTTGTTATATTGCCACAACAACCTACAGCGTGCATTTGTGTGTAAATTTCTTCCTTGATCAATCAAATCTATCTATCTATCTATCTATCTATCTATCTATCTATCTATCTATCTATCTATCTATCTATCTATCTATCTATCTATCTATCTATCTATCTATCTATCTATCTATCTATATATATATTAAAGGCTCTTGCCACATTTAGCTTAACTAGTTGCAGATGGGTCCATGAAGCTGCAACCCAATACAACCTGCTAAGCAGTGTGTCCGTTAGAGTGAGGCCATGAAGCTGGGCTACATTTGGCCTCTGCTTGATGACTGCAGTCATTGTGTAGACTGATTTAAAGGGAAGGTTGAAACCAATGGCGTAGCACAAAGTCCTGGGCCATAGGAATAGGCAGTCCAGATGGGCCCCCCATCCAGGTAAAATTAAATATATTTAAAGGGCCCTTTCTCACCTTGGGCCCTGGTAATCAGTATTGGTTTTACCCCCAGTCCGACGCCCCTGGTCGGAACACAGTTAAAAACATGCATGAAGCATCCATCAAAGCTGTGTATGCGGATGGGGCCATCCAAAAGGTACGTTTTGGTTAGCTAAACCGTTGAAAATCCGTCCAGTAGGTAGGTAACATGTTATGGAGAGCCACTGGTTTGAGCCATGTAAGGGGCAGTCATTTGTGGGAAGAGCTATCTGCTAGTTAGCATGACAGCCTTAAAAACAACCCCCCCCCCCACACACACCCACTTAGTGAAATGTCCATCAATATACATTTAAAGCCCGTCTTACACAGTGCATATTTTGTATTTCACAGAACAAAGAGCAACTTGTTTATTTTCAGTGCTGTGCTCTTGTAAAGTGAGTTGCTAGTTAAATATTGTAAAAATGTACACCTCATGTTGAAAGAATCTTTTATCCTAATAAAGTGGTCAGAATGTCATGGTTTCACATTGTGTTGGTTTGCAATTGCTGGTCTCAATGGAATCAAGTCAGAGTTAGAATTTCGAGTCGTGCTCAATCATCTGCAACCAAATTTCCACAAGAGGGCTGTGTTTTACATGTAGCTTCTATTTTGTTTGTGAATGGTTTACTTTTAACAATGGAAAATTCTTCAAGTGTACAGAATTATGTGACTTTCTAATTTCTTAGATTTTCCGTACTATACCACAAAACAAAAGTAAGATACACACTTCATTGTGTACACCTGTTCAACTGCTTATTAATGCAATATCTAATCAGCCAATCATGTGGCAGCAAGTCAATGCATTCAGGCATTTATACATGGTTAGGACAATCTACTGAATGTCAAACCAAGCATCAGCATGGGGTAGAAAGATGATAGAGTGACTTTGAAAGTGGCCTGGTTGTTGGTGCCAGACTGGATTCAATATTTCAGCAAGTGCTGATCTACTGGGATTTTCCCACACAAACATCTCTAAGGTTTACAGAGAATGGTCCGCAAAAGAGAAAATATCCAGTGAGGGGCAGTTATTTGAGTGAAAATGCCTTGTTGGCAGAGGTCAGAGAAGAACGGCCAGACTGATACGGCAACTGCAAATCAAATAAAAACTCGTTACAACCAAGGTTTGCAGAGGAGCATCTCTGTATGCACAACACATGTAGCAGATGGGCTACAGCAGTAGAAGTCCACACCAGGTGCCACTTGTGTCAACTACAGTGCCTTGCGAAAGTATTCAGCCCCCTTGAACATTTCGACCTTTTGCCACAATCATGAAGGCAAACGAAATTTATTGGATATTTCAAACTTTTTTAACAAATAAAAACTGACAAATTGGGCGTGCAAAAAGATTCTTTCATATCTTTATGTTTGAAGCCTGAAATGTGGCAAGAGGTCGAAATGTTCAAGGGGGCTGAATACTTTCGCAAGGCGCTGTATATACAGTAATAGTCAAACATTTGACTACACCAATTAACTTGAATGGCTAAGTGTGTCCAACCTTTGGACTCATACGTTACATATAATAAAACAGGTTTCAGCCAAGGCAGAAATTTGAATATTAAAAATAATAATTTGCTATGTTGTTTTTTGCATTATGATTTAGTTTTGTTCCCTGTATGCTTTTTGTGTTGCATTTTACTATTTTTTGAATGCTCCCAAAACAGTATATTTTCCCTATTTTAAAGAGAATCACCTTGTCATATTTATATACATAAAACACATACATAGAGTTGCTTCTGGTCATTGTCATGCTGAAAGGTGAACTTACAGAAAAGCGGATGTTTATAGATTCAATTAATACTAGATATGCGGATTGTAAATTTGGCATGGCTTCCTTTTCCATTGCAAACCCATATTTGTTTGAATTTACCACTTATAATCCTTGATGCACACTTACTGGCTGACTTACAGAGATTGTATTGTTGTGTGGTTACATCATTAGCATAGAATACCAACCCTTCTCTTATTTCATTAATGTCCTCACCTTAATGAAGACAGATAATTGGGGAATTTTAAACTAACAGTCCCAAGTATGGGACAGTGGTAGGAGAATGTTTACCAGATCATTCCCGGTCTCTTTACCCATTGTAGGAATGTAACCAGGATATGGCACAGCTGAACATTATGTTGAGAACTGACCTGAAGTGAGATGTGTAGCCATGTAAACCACGGTCTAAAATCTCAAACTCACAGGAAGTCACATGTTTAAGTATCCTCAGCAGTGATTCTCAAGCTGTATCAGTCAGGGCTGTAAAATGACACGCCACCCCATTCCCCTCCATCTCAGCTCGGTCTTAATGTCAGCTTAAAGAAAGGTAGGCTAGCTGGTGATCAGAAAAGTCACATGCTCTATCTCCTTATACTTCTTATATAGGATAGGTAATTGCAGATGTGTGTGTGTGTTTACTATGGGTGAGAAGCTGGGAGTGATTCCGCTTTGTTCAACTCACATGATCCACATCTAACCTCAGCAGAAAGCACGTGCCCAGCAACCCCCCCCAACCAAACACACACACCTATACACACAGGGACGTCTGGTGCCCATATGAGTGGTAAAACAAGATCACACACACAGAAAAACACCTATATACACGGGAACCTGTGGTGCCCTTATTAATAGTAAAACCAGCATCACACACAAACACAGACCTATAAACACAGGGACTTATGGTGCCCATATTAGTATTAAAACCAGGATCATACACACACAGAAACACAGACCTATACACACAAGGATTTATGGTGCCCATATTAGTAGTAAAACCAGGATCACACACACACAAACACAGACCTATACACACAAGGATTTATGGTGCCCATATTAGTAGTAAAACCAGGATCACACACACAGAAACACAGACCTATACACACAAGGACTTATGGTACCCATATTAGTAGTAAAACCAGCATCACACACAAACACAGACCTATAAACACAGGGACTTATGGTGCCAATATTAATAGTAAAACCAGGATCACACACACAGAAACACAGACCTATACACACAAGGACTTATGGTACCCATATTAGTAGTAAAACCAGGATCACACACACAGAAACACAGACCTATACACACAAGGACTTATGGTGCCCATATTAGTAGTAAAACCAGGATCACACACACAGAAACACAGACCTATACACACAAGGACTTATGGTGCCCATATTAGTAGTAAAACCAGGATCACACTCACTTACTGATCCTACTTCACTTGATAAATGTATGCACTGAGTCATACGTTCCAGAACAATGGATGGAGAAGATCATTGTAGTTGATCACGTTGTTGATTTTCAACCCATGATGGCTTTGTGGATTAACTAGATTACCTCACAGCAGTATTGTGTTCACAACATTCTACATACCTAAATTGACAGTAATTCCCCTAATGAATAGGTGATTAGATTCCCATGTCTTTCAGGCTATAATTACTGTACAATCTCTAAAGTAATCTTAATACATTCTCAGATTAAAACCCACGAAAGCCTTCATTTTAAAAGGTGGTTGCATCAGATTTCCAGTTCAGTCAGCCATTGGCACTGAGGCGTCCAAAAACCAGTTGTCAACTGAAAACACTTGTTAATTATTCAATACACACAATTGATTGCTAGGAGTGATTCCAGGTACAGTAACATTACAGATGTTTGATTCTGAAAAGCTCACCTTAAAGCTATTAGGGCCAGAGGTGCACAGTTGTAGACACAGACATGCTACATCTAACATATAGTGTGTATGTGCATTGAGAAACACTGACAGCCCTAACAAATTATGGCATTAACACTGGTCTCTTATAGACCTCATGCTGAATCTATACTGTACATTCTGCCTTCACAAGAATTTAGTGCTGGTTTTCTGACAGGTGAAAGGGCAACATTCATGCATGAAAATGTAGTATTCTAAATCCTTTCCTCCTTGATGTCCGTTTGTGTCTTCATGGTCGATATGTCTCAGACAACTGTACAAACCAAAAGCTTATTTAGGACCATAATAGCATATCAAATAGGCCTTATTTAAGACCAGCCAGAGTCCATACATTGTCTTTTTACTTACAAACTGTTTACATTTTTATGCCAATATACTGTACATTATGTACACGTATTTGTAACTATCTATTACTGCCATGTGGTTTAAAAAGTGGTACTTGTAATGATACCACTCAAAGACAGAAGGTGGATCCCAGTTGCAAAGTATACAAATGTTGTTTCTTTTAATGAAGATTCCAGGGACAGGCGAAAACAGGCATAAACAGAGTACAGGCAATAGTCGGATCAAAAGGCACAGGCTAAGGTACAAAAGGGTACCCTGGAAATCCAGAGTTCTCGCGACAGCACAATTTGAAATTGCTCAGCAAGTTACTCTGGCACAGAGTAATTCTGCTCATTAACTATGCCCTTGTAGCCGAACTGCACCATCACATCGGTGTATCTGATTTAGGCGTGCCAGAGGCGTGTTAAACAGATGATGACAGCGCTGCGACCTCAAAGTCAATAGTAAACATTGTAAGATAGCAATGGATGAACACCAGTTGGTTGATTTGGCCTCTACAATGAACGAGTTAGACTTGGCTTTTTGTCTAAAAGAGGAACAGAAGACGACACCCTAATCGTTCCTTTTTTAAAAGGACGTTTTTGCTGTTTTGCCGACCTGATACTGCAAGAGTTTTATCTACCAGTTAGCTCTGCCATAGGGGCTTAGCGAAAAACCACTGGTGATAGGTTGTAGTGTTATCCAATTGCTTACAGTAAGATTTTCAAATGCATGCTTGGTGCCGCCCCTCGAGTTGGGTCATTTTCATTACTCGAACCCAGACCCTTATATCTACCGGATTTGGGTCTGGATTTTTCCAGGCTAACAAAAGGGCTAGACTATTCAAAAATCACTAAGGAAATTTACCATGAAATACTAGAATGATAAAGGGCTCAGTACATATATTAACAAACAATACCTCACACCGAAGGTGAGACTGCACTCGAGATATATACAGAAAGTGTCATGGAAAACAGCTGATTAGAATTCCGGTGATTGAGAATGAAGAGGAGCGATGCGTTTGTGCGATTTGGGATTTTTGTGGTTCGTGGCTGTGCTGTCCTGTTGCATTGTAGTAGCGCCCTTAGACCTTACAGAATCCCCCCCCCACAGTCGGCTCCAGAAGACAGAGGAAGACGTCCCACGGGCCGACCCCTGGGACGAGGACCTGGACAACCAGGAAGGTTGAGGTGAAAATCCACAAGCAGCGCAGAGTCAAGGATGTCCCTAGCGGGGACCCAGGACTGTTCCTGTGGACCACAACCCACCCAGTCCACCAGGTATTCCAACCGGCCACTTCACCGCCTAGAGTCCAGAAGGGCCTCAACAGCATAGGCCGACACCACCATCGATATCCAACGGAGACGAAGGCGACTGGACAGTGACTGGGGGGTGCAGAGGGCTGTAACAAACAGGCTTCAATAGGGAGACACGGAAGGACGAGGCAATATGGTAATGACGAGAAAGCAACAGGCAATATGGCACAGGGTTGATACGGTGAGTGATCTTAAATGGACCGACATACCTGGGAAACAACTTCCTGCAGGGGAGAGGAAGACGGATGTCCTGGGTTGACAGCAAGAACCATTGACCAGGATGGAATAGGGAGGTAGGCCTTCGACGCTGGACAGGGTGACATTTCTGGGTAGCAGAGGCTTGCTACAGATGGCGATGAGCAGTATCCCAAAACTGTGCTCTGCTGGTACATTGCCGGCTTCTGTATCCATGGGAATAGAGGTGGTTGAAAACCCAAAACACATTGAAAGGGATTTAACTGGTGGGAGGTGTGGATGAGTGAATTTTGACTGTATTCCACCCACAGCAGAAAGCAATTCCAGGCGGCCTGTTGAAGGGCCCATTGTTGACCTAGAAATTTCCCTATTTCCTGATTCAGCCGTTTGGACTGACCATTTGATTGTGGATGGAGGACAGGATGACCGAGACCCCCAGGCGTTTGCAGAAGGCCTTCCACACTTGAGGGATGAACTGGGGGCCTCGATATGATACGATATGCTCCGGGATCCCGAACTGGAGGACAACCTGCGGAAACACATTCCGCTAGTTCCATAGCAGTCGGTAGACAAGGTGATGGGATTAAACGACACATTTTGGAGAAACGATCGATTACCACTAGAATGGTGGTGTAACCATCAGAGGCAAATCAGTTAGGAAGTCCATTGCAATATGTGAAGGTCTATTTGGTGTAGGTAATGGTGTGAGCTTACCCTCAGGCAGGTGGGGAAGACCACCAATAATGGCGAGAGATGAATGCGGTGGTCTTGGTTATGGGTGTTCCGAACCTAAAGAGGTGTGGCACCATTGGAGAAGCTGAGATCGGACTAAGCAGGAACGTATAGTTTGTCCTGTGGTGTCTCCGCAGGTGCTGGCTCAATCTGTAGGGCATGGTCAACGCTATCTTGTATGTCCCACTGAATAGGTCAGACTACACAAGACTGCGGGAGAATGGGTTATGGTTTAGAAACACAGGTTGGAGGATCGAACTGGCGAGAGAGAGCATCACCTTTGATATAATTTTTTCCCAGTAAGTAAGATACTGTGAAGTGGAAATGGTTGAAGATTAATGACCAAGGGGCCTGGCGTGAATTCAACCTTTTAGCGTTTCTCATATATTTTATCTGTCAACACCAGGAATAGATGTTGAGCCCCCTCTAGCCAATGACGCCATTCCTCTAGTGCTAATTTGATGGCAAGCAGCTCTCTATTACCTACGTCATAGTTGCACTCAGGATTGAGCTTCGCAGAGAAAGAATGCACAGGAATGTAATGTAGGAGGAGACACCACACGTTGGGATAGAACAGCCCCCACCCCCACCTCTGAGGCATCCACTTCCACTGTGAAGGGCAGAGTTGGGTCGGGCTGACGGAGAATGGGGGCAGACGTGAAAGCCTGCTTTATGAAAGCGAATGCTGAACAAGCTGCTTCAGACCAAACCAACCCTTTGGACACCTGGCTGGTCAGAGATGTGAGGGGGTGGCCTTGTCATTGTATTCTTTATGAATCTTCTGTAAAAGTTGGCAAAGCCAAGGAATCGCTGGAGATTTTTACAGTATTAGGTAGAGGCCAGTCCTCATTCATAGCCACCCCTCCCGGAGTCAGAATACATCCAAGGAATGACACAGAGTCGACATGAAATTTGCTCTTTTCCGCCTTTACATAGAGGTTGTTTTCTTCGAGGCGTTGTAGGACCTGACGACATGGGAGACGTGTTCCGGCATGAAAGGAGAATAAATTAGAACGTCACCAATGCATACAATGATGTCAATGGTCAATCGAATCCCAAAATATTTAATTCATAAAGGTCTGGAACACTGCAGGTGCGTTTGTTGGACTGACAAACGCACCTGCAGTATTTGGCATAACCAAATATTCGTAGAACCCTCGAGTGGTAATGAAGGCATTGTTCCATTCATCTCCAGTACAAATGTGTACCAGATAGAGTAGAGGGACAAATAAAACCTTGTTCCGGTGATTGAGAAAGGAGAGGAGCGTGTGATTTGAGATCTTGGCGGTTTGTGGATGTTCTGTCCTGTTGCCTTGTAGTAGCGCCCTCAGACCTTACAGTACTAGACTACATTTCTGAAGTTCGTCACCAGAAGGCTCTTACATATCAGTGATACGATTAAATGCTACTTTAAATGCAGCTTGTGCATGTTAACAAGCACAATCAGAACGGTACCATCTACAGCATTGGACGTCATCCCAGGATTGATTACCTAGCAGACTAGAATAATAATAAAGTTGTTGAACATAGATCTCATCTTCATCACTCACTCAACTTTGTCACGGTTCTGACAGCCGTAGATATTTTGCTAACAGAGCTTGGTGATTTTGAATGTATTTGTACGTGATGTTCATATATTCACTATATTAGTCCTTGTTGTAGTGCATTCTTAACCTGCCTTAGCTACATGTGCTTTGGGACATTAATAAACAATTTTTATCTATTACAGGACTGTTGGAAAGCAGTACAAGACTAAAACCCCACGAGGCCCAGAACTACAGGAAGAAGGCATTGTGGGTTTCTTGGATTTCCATCGTGGTGACACTCATCATGGCAGTGGCATCCTTCAGTGAGTACATGCCAACCAATGTCGTTCAGGTGTCCTGCATGTGTTAATGTGTCCTGGTGTCTTTCAACTGTCCTCTATTATGGGAGTGTCTCAAAGTGACTATGATTCTAGATGTTTCTTGGAGAGCCTTGCTAGGTTTTGTTTCATCCCTAGATTCATTACTTAATGCTCTTCATCTGATTGACTAACCAATTTATAATCCACTGGTTAACATTCTTTTTTCTCCCATTAAAAAATATCCTTGTTACCACTACAGTATGAAACTCTATGAATGTCCCACATCACATGCACTGCTTAGTAAGTAACATGTGTCTAGAAAATGAAATATGACCTAATAGGTAACGTTTGTTCTGTTTAGCCTAATGTTCAATTTATTGAGCCACATCTTTAATCAGGAGGAACATTTAGACACCAAGGCACAAGATAATATACAGTATGTGTGTACACAGTAGGTACATTTTCCATAGACCATCACATTTCAGAATTATTCAGAGGAATATGTCAAGTAATGAAGTCAGTAACCAAGTAATCCCAGTAAAGTTGTCAATGGCAAAAGATAATACATAAAACACTACATACTGACCTCTCACAAAACTTAATGTACTGAAGTCCCCATAACTACCCTGGGGCATTGGGAATGCTCTTTACACCAGAGAGAAGAGTGCCCCCTACTGGTCCTCCAACACCACTTCCAGCAGCAATGGTCTCCCATCCAGGGACTGACCAGGCCCAACCCTGCTTATCTTTAGGTGCAAACCAGCAGTGGAATACAGGGCACTGTTCTCAGCTGACTTGCCTGGTAAAATAAAACAAACAATACTCAACCACATATCAACACAATATTAGGAGTAGTGGTCAAACCCATAGTCTTTATAAAATGCCTACAGCGCTGCCATTCATTCTTAGTCACTTCATGATGACTCCTTCCCCCTGGTGTATTTCAGGATTTAGGTTCAAGACAAAATATTTAGGTCCAAAAACTACATAATCCATTCAGTGGCTGCAGGAAGATGCAGGGTAAACATACTTTAAATGGGCTTAACCCAACCCATAGAAATAGAATGTATAGAAAGGCCTTTGATCTGCTTGGCGTGGTCAGTTGATTAGTACACAACAAATTGACGGTTGTTGTTAGTTGTCATGGTGACAACATGTGAATCGGTTTAACGCGGAAGTAGGCCGATCTTTCCAATCGAATGGTACACGTAAAAATGTCTGCCGCTCTGACCATTCTGCTACATTGATTTGAATTGATATGTCCTTTCTATCCATTCCATTGCTATGGCTTAACCATTGTTAGTTTGATATGAACAGGCATAATGGATATTATGTCCGTGCTGTGAATTTTAGGAGTTTCTGTGTTTACCATCTGGTAAATGGGGATGCAGTGTGCTGTCAGAGAGCTTTTGTAGAATGTAGGCATTCAAATCCAATCTCAGATGTCTTATAAAGCTGTGAAAGATCCACTCCAAGAAAGTTCTCAACCTAAACTTTGTAGAATGAATTTCCCCAAAAGCTAATTTACGTGTGGAGTTTAGCCCATGTTAAATGCAATTCATTATTCTGTATTGTGCTAATAAGCAGACCTGTGCATATGTGTCTTAGCAAGGAAGAAGGAATGTGTTTACCTCTGTTTGTGATGGCTGCTGCAGGCCTGCCGTCCTCAGGAGGATAAGTAGGCTGGATACGTCAACATGAATAAATGACGTGGGGACTCTTGTCAACTGAGGAGGAGAGGAGAAAGAGTAGGAGAGAAGAGGGGAGAGAGAGATGATTAAAAGGGAGGACATGAAGAGAGATGGAGCGAAAAAGAGGAAAAGAGACTGAAAGGTGGGAGGTCTTTGGGGTTAGTTCAGCTGCTGTTCAAGTTACGCTAGCGCTTTCCATTTCCATGTCCTGTTAGACTTCGGTTTCTCTCTCTGAGGGCTTGTGAACTCTCTGGTGACTTCTGAAATGACAATGCCCTTTTAAAGAAGAAGGCCAGGTTTGTGTTCCTGCGGTGGCTTATTCACTTGGCAGGATTTTCTGGAAAAGGTCTATGTGGATGGCAAAGGTGCCGTCATTTTACATTTGAAAGCTTTCTGTATTCTCAGGAAGATATATTTTGCCCTCATTCAGGTCTTACTGTCTCTTACCTCACAAAATATTTTCTAAGACAGTTTCTTCAACTGGATTGTACTGTATGTTTTCACTGGGGAATTAGTGGGTCTGGAAAAAAAATATTCGTTTGAATTAATTAATGCAAAGTCATTGGATTGATTGTGATATTTTGGAGATTTGGGGAATCGGAACAATAACGTGTTCCTTCTTGTGTGCTCTTGTGTGCTCCGCCTAATATTTTTGTTGACACTTCGATTTCAATGGGCTCAACAGAAGCTTTCAAGTGAAGCTGCATTCCAACCACACATTCTAGATAGCAAGCTGTCATGTAGGGCTGGGCAATATATCGATATTATATCGATATCGTGATATTAGACTGATTATCGTCTTAGATTTTGGATATCGTAATATCGTGATATGACAAAAGTGTTATCTTTTCCTGGTTTTAAAGGCTGGATTACAGTAAAGTGATGTAATTTTGTGAAATTACCAGACTGTTCTAGCTTTTCAATTATTTGCATTTTACCCCACTTAGTTATTATTTACACATCAATGATGATTATTTATCAAAAATCCCATTGTGTAACTATTTCTTTGTAAGCACCAATTGTAAACCTTACAATATCACCGCAATATCGATATTGAGCTATTTGGTCCACAATATTGTGATATTAGATTTTTTCCATATTGCCCAGCTCTATTTGTCATACCTACTCACCACATCCAATTTGATTGAACATTATTATTTTACTATAATTCATTTGAATATTAAATTGACAGAGATTGGTAAATGTTCCAAAACCATATGTGTCTTGCACACCTCTTTGACAAAGAAAGTCAAATTCTTCACTTGTCAATTTTAATAAAGAAATTGACTTTTTTTCTTGAAATATGTGTACACATTTTCCAAACTTTCAAGATAAATAAATATCGAGATATATATCTTTAGTCGTTAAAGCTACAAAATATATCGAGATATTCATTTCGGGCCATATCGCCCAGCCCTACTGTCATGGTCCAAACAAAGATTGAATTGTTGCTATAATTGGGTCTGCCATGATGAGGCATCACAAAGCTGAAGTGTCTGTCCCTTACAGCTAGGGTTAAGTTGTAATGTACCTGTTCATAGGTATAACACATAATGTAGTGCCTGGAAACAGCTGAGCTGTCGTATATTGAAACATATTGGAATATACCACACAAGCTGAGTAAATGCTGTTATAAACCATTTATCAATGCAATTATAGTCGTGAAAGGGGATATTATGTCATACTCACAGTCTCATATCATACAGCTATGAGCCTCATTTACCATTCAGGACCCAGACCCAGTTTATAAATAGCCATATAAAGTAGCTCCACAAAGCTGAATTTCCAAGTAGACAGGTCTTTGGATGGATAGCTTGCCACATCCATAACCCTTACTGACTTGGATATCTTATGGTCCAAACATAGGAGGCCACTTAGAGCCTCCAGGCCACTAATCAACACTTACTACTGAGGGTAGGTAGTGGAACTCACCAGTTGAAACGTTCATGTCAGATCTGATGGGCATTAGTAGTTTTGTCTTGTTATGTCAGTCACTGACATTGTCTCAGTTTTGGTCTCCCATCCAGGGACTATCCAGGCCCAACCCTGCTTATCTTTAGAAGCAAACTAGCAGTGGAATACAGGGCGCCATGCTGCTGGCTGTTATAACAGAGTTTCACTGCTGGCTGTTATAACAGAGTTTCACTGCTGGCTGTTATAACAGGGTTTCACAATCACCGGGCCCCAGACCAGTCCCTGGCATTTACTGAAGAACTAATGTTTTCCCAGTAGTGCAGTCAAATGATTATCAGTTGACTCTGTGACGCCAGTTGACAGTATGTGAACCAGTAGAGCATATTTCACTCACTGTAACATCTTTGTGAAAATAAAAGGTTTTGACATAATTACTGTACCCTTGTCCCTAATCCCTTGCATTAACAAGATTAACACTGAATCTTCTGTTGTGCGATGGCTACTTTTCGCTTTAGATATTGCGGTTTTGTGAGAGAGCATTTTATAATAGCAAAGCTTTTCAATATTCTAAGCAGAGTTTCTTCTCAACACATTTCAGCTGGGCTACATCTTATTTTGTCTGAGGATGCTGGATGGTGACAAATGGCGCGCTGAGCAATCTATCCTTCTGTCTGGTTCCATTTGATGTTGAGAGAGAGAGAGAGAGAGAGAGAGAGAGAGAGAGAGAGAGAGAGAGAGAGAGAGAGAGAGAGAGAGAGAGAGAGAGAGAGAGAGAGAGAGAGAGAGAGAGAGAGAGAGAGAGAGAGAGAGAGAGAGGAGAGAGAGAGAGAGACAGAGAGTATAGATTTGTGACCCGTTGCCATGAGACAAGGGCAACCAGTGAAGCACAAACATTAGGAATCCAATCACTATTTTAGTGCTTTTCAAATAAAATATATGTAAATATAAATATTTTAAATTTTTTACAACACTACATAGTTTATAGTAGAGCATTCACAATGTGTTATTTTTTTAAACATTTATTATTATTTCATCTTGTGTATATTTAAATGTGTCTTATTTTACACTTGCTTTGGCAATGTAAAGAAATGTTTCCCATGCCAACAAAGCATGAGAGTTTGGGAGAGAGGGCGAGAAAGCGAGAGTGTGTAATCTCACCTGACTGCTGTTATGGGGGTTTCAGTTATTCCCATCTGATTGTAGAGAAAGCTCATTTGCCAGAGAATTGTTTCTTCCTCTGAAACAATCTCTCACAGCAGTAATTGGTTGTGTTTTAACCCAGTTATTGTCTCAACGCATCCACACAAGTTAAAAATAACAATGTTTAATAACCAAATAACCATTCTTGTTGTGTTGGTTATCCATGTCTCATGAAGATTGCTTTGTGCACACATGGATAGTAGGCACTAAAACAGTATACAGTATGTGGTTTAGCTGGAGCAGGTAACTGTTCACTAGAAGCTGTTTATTGTGAATTGGACGTCTAAGTGAAGGATGGTCTGAAGAATGAATGATGTGATTTGAGACCACTTACATCACATATGTCTCCCTTCAAGTGGAATAACTGCCCCCCAACTTAGTATAGTTTTTCCAGATATATGTTGCTCCTAGGCCTCTCCTGGTTTAAATGAAACATTAGCTGGCTTTCACAGACCGCTGTGCCATCAAGCCCAATGCACCTAACCTCCTCCTACTCAATACTCTGTTTTTCTTATCAACTTCTGACCAGCTCACTTACAGTCAAAGTGCAGCATCATACAGTTAAGTGGTTTTAGAGAACAGGAATTTTCCTTCTTTGGAAAATGACCAGGATATTATTAATTTCATTTTCTATACGTTTATATTTTCAGAAGATTTTCTGTTCTTTGTATTGCGTAAGGCATAAATATTTATGAAATGCTATTTCTTCATGTTGATTGGTATCTAGAATAACCCTGTGCATGTATGTATGTGGGGTCATTATTTACTAAGAGATTTGATCATACTAAGTAATAGTTTGTACTAGAGACTAGTGAGGAAAGATTCTCTGTTTCTGGGCAGCTGGATGACGGGAGGGTTGAACTCGCTCACCATTAAACAAGGCAGAGGTCAAGCTACTGATCTTTCTGCATGCTAAGCTAGAACTGTGGTGAATATTACAACATTTGTATTTAAAATGGCTCCTTGTTCCCGTATAGAGATTTGGTCAATTGTATTGCACTAAGCAGGAAATATGGTGTCAGTTGGTACACATTTTCTTAATTTCCCCAGACAGCTAGACAGACAGTCACACGACCAAACTGAGGTGGTGTGGTGGGCATATAAAACGTCACATCAAAATAATATTCTCACTTTCTCAGCCATTCACCATTCGTTTGTTGCCGGGTGGAAAACACAATTATTTATTAATTTGCTTTTTTTTGCTGTAACCTATTTTCATTGGTAAATGTCACAGCAGCAGAAAATGATGTACAACAACAAGGAAAGGCGACTCACAATGGAATCTATTTACAGATGGAAATGGACTGTTTATTCTTTATTCTCTTTCCTAATTTCTTATACATTAAGGCAATTTACTGTCAGCTAAATTAAAGTACTTTGGTGAAACCACTAAAACAGTTGTATGTGAAACCCGTTGTCTCTATAAACAGCTGTAAAAAAATAACAATTTGTTACTGAAAAGCAGGGGAGTTAAGGCTACACAGCTTTTATAATCTAATAACTGTGTATTATTCCAGATAATCGACCCACATAACATGGTGGTCAACACCTTTACACTGGCTTGGCCCTGGCTGTATAATGACTGACATTCAAACTAATGAATCTGGCAAGTCATGTCTGGTCTTTAGCTTGGAGTCATGTAGTTGACTGCATTTCTCTTTACCACAGCTGACAGCCAGTGAAATAGATGTAAAGAGAGAAGCAGATGGCCCCTGATCAAACTCTCTGATAGTCTTGCTTCCCTTTGGGACTTTATAGGCTATTTTTACGCTCTGCCACAATCACCACAAACATTCTCTTTGATCCGTGATTTTCATATCATCATTATTTCCTATGAGATGATTTAGGTCCATCATATTGTTTGTGTAGTAACATTAGGTGAAGAAGAAAATCATTCCATTTTAGCAGGCAATCTAATATTGGCTAATTTAACTGCATTTATAAAGATTAAAATATATTATCTTTATTTTTCTGTTTTTTAAATCTTTTAAATCTAGGTTTACACTAGATTTTAACAGAGCCAAAATGATTCTCTTGTATATGAATGGAGCCATGAAAGCCTACAGTAAAAATAAGGTCTATCTCTTACATACAGAGGCTCATCGAGATTCCCATTCACAGAATGAACAGGTGTCTATTCTTGCTCACGCATTCTCATTGCAAGATCTGGGAAACTGTACGTAATGGAAATTTCACTGCATTACGTAGGCAGACTTATGGCGACATGGCCGAAGACGATATGGCCAATCAAAATTTGAGTTTTTTACGTATTTAATCTCCGTTCTACCTGAACACTTCCAAGAATAGACCAGTCGTTTATAATTTACAGTACTTGGGGAATGTTTAGTTCAGGGATAATATGTTAAGTTAGTGAGGTTAAGATCAGGGGAAGGTTAGGGTAAACTGACTTTTTTTACATTTCGTAAACGTGCAAGGCATATGTTTTTCTGCCTCCGTATGTTTCGTTTTTTTACAATATCTTTTAATCACCATGAGTACAGCCCGTGTTGATAGCTTTATTCTAAAGCCTTTTTGCAGGGATATTCAAATCTTACCCACGTGGGCCGAAGCCTGCTGGTTTTCTGTTCTACCTCATCATTAATTGCACCCACCTGGTGTCCCATCATCCCATGTCTAAATAAATGCTGGATTAGAGGGTTGTAATGAAAAAATGGACCTGGAATCGAGGGCCACATTTGAGTATGAGGGCTTTATGGCTTAATCAATTGGGGCTTATACAGTATTTTCATTTGTTAAGTAAAACAACAAAATGTAATGTATAGAAAACCTTTCTAATATAAGCTAACATTCGGTTACTTAATGTTAAACAATGATACTCAAATGTAAATATCAAGTATTGAGCTGAATGAAAAATGACTGTCCAACTGAAAGACTTTTGAATTTATATAGTGTAGCTTTACCTCAGTTGAACTTGAGGTCATAGATTTTTAAAATGAGTCATTCCACTGTCTCTTTGAGGCTGTCCTCATATTTACTCAGTGACCAGATAATCTGAGCTGCATGAGGGAGATCAGTCCGGTCTGGAAACTGATGCCATCCCCATGTTGTGACCAATAATATGAACAGTTGTTTTGTATCTAGTGTAACTTACTGACTGAAATGCATTGCAATAGAAATTGTCTAGCAATGCTTTCTATGTAATACAATTAATCTCATTAATGTACCTATACCCTTTATGTTGTGTCTGTTTAGAATAAAATAAAAAATCAAAGATTTGCGCAAGAAGGAAACTAACAATGATATATAGCTGAAAGATATAACACAGTGACTAGATATTGCCTTAAACTTACTACGATTAATTAGCCACAGCTTAAGATAACAGTTATAACATCTTGAAGGATCTATAAAAAAGGCTATTAATTCCAGCATGAGTCCATGTACATCACATGGTAAGCATTAACACGCTATCATAAGTAATACGCTTATTATTAAAAGAAAATAAGAAAAATAATGCTTCTCTGTGTTTGATTTAGAAAGTGAATGGGGAGAGAGTCACAAGTCCACCCCAGCCTCAAGCAAAGTGCCACGGAGAAAACGCTCTAGTTCCAGTTTATAATGAAGACAGACCATGTTGTTTGAAGGCTTAATACGAACTTAACAGACCGGTCACACTTATTTGTCAAACTGTCGACCCTATTGCCGTTATAATATGATGTGTGACTGTGTGGATGGCTAAACTTCGTATGCACGTTGTGTGATTTGACATGGAGAGGAAATGGGGACCTGTGAAATGTTACATCTAGCATGCGATTGTAAAGCAACTTCCTGTCTAAAGCTGAGTCACTGCTTTCCAATTTTGACCATGGCTGAGGGGGAGTTTGTCTGTCTAATACTGACACAAAAACATTCCCCTACAGCCGGCACACTCAGCTACTCATTCAGTCTGCATTCTTCACGAGTCACGCCTGAGATTGTCAAGCTTCCTACTGATTAGGTTTTACCATTTTATTTCACAGACCTGTTTTCACTAGTATTAACCTATTTACTGTGTGGTCAATGGGTACTGTGACATCATGTAATTGAGCACAATTGGGTTGATTAACAAATCGAGTTATTATGGAGTGACTTTAAACAGTCATTGTAAAAAATGACAACACAGGGCAAATGGGTGCAAAGACAAATGGCAAGGCATGCACCAGGAGACAGGGCTGGTTCTGTCTGCCCTGATGATTAGAACATGTTTCAGCATGGATATTTGAATGAAACACACGGGACATTTCAATTCTTTATTCCACGTGATGCGGTACTATACCTTCCACCCCTCCTATGACACGCTGTGCTTTGTGTTCTGGTATTCAACACACCATCAGTATCCACGAGGACAGGAACAGGGGGCTCCAGCCTACCAATCTACACACACACGGTAATAAAGATTTATTCAAGCCTCAAGATCCCATGAGACAAAGACACAACTGACTACTGTGTGGCGAGAGGTGACCCTGATCATAAACATGACAAATGGACATTAATTCTTAGGCCCCTCACCTCAATTCACTGCCTCCCACACACTTAGTCCATCAAATGACAGCCTACCAGACGTGGCCATGGTTCAAGGAGTAAGCGTCCCACGACGGTTAGCCAAAGGATCAAGTTGTGTTCCAGTTCTCTATTATGGGCCGTTTTGTGCTACTATTAATTTTCCAAAATGTATCAATAAATATTTGAGCCAATAGGTTATATAGTAAAACCAAAACCTCACACTTTAGTCATAGGTGGTGGAGCACAATGCAATCTCAATGAAGCCTGCCACATTGTGAAATGTACTATAGTATACACATTTTTATAAAAATGACAAATACAAAAAGATTGACAAGATTTCTCGGGATTTCTAAAATTTCACAGGCAAATTAACTAAATTACATGATTATTTAATCATCCGCTATGATTAAACTTATTCTTTCTGGGATATTTACAGAAGCAAATCTCACTGGGGAATGGTAGGGCCATAAAACATCAAATAAAACGTGACTGATGCCAGGAAACCACAAACATGGCAAAGTCGATATTTCCATCGCTAGATCAACAAATTAATTTGGTATAAAGCGTGCTATTTTGAAGAGCTTGTGCTGGTGGCCAGACCCAAGGCAAGCTAGGCTGTTCCCATGGCGAAACGTGAATAAATTGTACAAAATCATAAAAAAGCATATGTTGACATGAAGTTTCTGAGGCAGGATGGTATGCCTCGTACATTTACGAAATGTAAAAAAGTCAGTTTACCTTAATCTTCCCCTCACCTTAACCTCACTAACCTAGCATATTATCCCTGAACTAAACATTCCCAAAGTTCTTTAAATTGTAAACAATTGGTCTATCTGGTAGAAAGAACATTCAATATAAATTAAACTCAAATTTTGACAGAGATGCATAGTAACGAATTAGAACTACTTTACTACTGTACTTCAGTACTAAAAGGCTGTATCTGTACTTTACTAGAATATAATTTTTTTCTTCTACTTTTACTTAAGTACATATTTTCGATGAGTTTAATACTTTTACTCCAATACATTTTGATGTGCTTTATCGTTACCCGTTACAATTATTAAAATGTTACAAACTATTCAACCCACATTATCACCGCCAGAGCTGTAGATGGCTCTGTCCCCAGGTTTGATGAAGCTGGCTCATCATCATTGAGCAAATCAAGCAGGCCATGCGTGCTCCCACTTTTCGCTCTGCTGGCTGCCTCAATTGAGAACACTTAAGCTTTTAGTTTGTTTCAAGATGGAACAACCAGAAACAACACCAACACCTCCCACTTTGAGTGATCGTGAGGAAGGTGTCCACCTCTGGCCCTACTTAGAGTCCATGTTTACATTTTCGGGAATGAAAGACAATTCATATAGATTGAAGTGCTTACTCTTTCCCGAAAGATTGCGAAATAATGGGCTTCAAAAATTCACCATCAAATTATATATATATTATATATATATAATATAATGCACATATCACAACAGCCAATCAAATATTTCTATCTTCCTAAATATATGACTGCTTTAAGACTGCTAAATACCCATTTAAGAAAGGAATGGAGAAAAAGCACAAGCAGGAAGAGAGGGGAGGGATATAAAGGGGGAGGGGTCATAAATGTTCTATTTTTGTTTACAAAAATAAAAAAATAAGAGTTAAGAACCGTGTTTTAACTAAGGTGCTCTTGTACATTCCTGTCCTTGTACTGCAAAGCCAAAGGAATTGTGAGAGTCTTTTAGGCTAAACATTTGAAATAATATAAACAATGATTTTTTAAACTTTTGACTGCTTTCTTTAATAACTACATAACACTATACTTGTACTTTTACTTTCAGTACTTGAGTAGTACATTTTTAAATATACTATGTGCAATACTTAAGTACAAAAAATGTTGAATACTTCAGTACTTCTACTTAAGTGTGGTGCTTAAAGATCACTTCTACTTTTACTCAAGTTACTTTTTTGATAAAGCACTTCTACTTTTACTTAAGTCTGGGTCTCTAGTACTTTATACATCTCTGCATTTTGATTGGCCATATGGTAATACTGCCTATGTACTGCGTTAAAATATCCATTATGTACGGTTACCCATGTCTTGCCATGAGAATGCGTTGATCAATAGTGTCATATTTTGTAAAAGGATGTAAGAACAAATACTTAACTTTTGACAAAAATTGGAGAAACTACTTTTTCACATGGTGACTAAATACACTTTGAAAATATCCTACAATAAATTGTGAAATACACAACAGTCCCCTCATGTCTGGCAGATGGACAGTAAACTAACTGTTGCAGTTTCTAATCCCAGAACAGACAACATACTTAGTTGTGCCCTTGAGCAAAGCACTTAACCCTAATTGTTCCTGTATGTCACTCGTAAAAAGAGTGTTAAATTTGCTCAGCTGTATAAATACATATAAAGGCTAATGTTAGTAATATTTTGACGACAAACGTGTTTATATTGCCCTGCAGTCAAAGGTCAGTCATGGCAACTGAGTGCACTGAGTGTGTTGGTTAGATACTGCAGCTTTTTTATGGACTTGACTACATTTCTGGGATGTGGGGGAGATGTAAAGGGGACGTGTGCTTCAATTCATGCTTCACTGGTCCATATCAATATTAAGGCAGATAAAGAGAATTTTGCTCTCCAGCCTGGCAGCTGAGACACGTACAGTATTTCCACTCTGAATTAGAGTGCAACATACAATACAGTATAATGCATTGCAGGACATTTTATGTCATGATAGTCAGTGGTTTGAGCCTGACAATAGGTACTCTGTATTTCCCTGGACCTCCTGCATGAGGGAGGGCATATTGGCATGACTCCTTGTGTCTCGGAATTATAGTAATTGAACTAAATCATGATCTGACTATTGGCGTGCGTGTTTGATGAACAGTGCGAAAAGGATTAGGACAGGCATGGTGGCCTAGCCCTAGTGGAAAGCATTGTGGCCTCACAGCAAGAAGGTTCTGGGTTTTAACCATGGTTGTCCCGGGCCTTTCTGTGTGGAGTTTGCATGTTCTCCCCTTGTCTGCGTGTCCGGTTTCCCCCACCATTAAAAACATGCAGGTTAGGTTTAGGACTACAGATGGAAAATAGCATCTATGCTATATTCTAGCTCATTTACAGTATGTACGGAAGTGTAAGATTGTTCATTAATGTGCACTGTCTCAAATAATTAAATAAAAACAAACAAAAATTGGCAGCTGGGCGACATGTGGTTGGATGAACCATGTGCGCGCCCCTCGCTATCTCACAGATCTGTTCGAGGAGTTGCAGGGTTAGTGGGAATGTGGGGGGGGAGGGGATTAACAACATACTTTTAGCTGTTTAAGAATGTTTGTTTGTTAGCTACAATTGTATGCTAACAATTGTTCACTAGTCTGTTAAATGTAGATGTATTTGTGCCAGAGGAGCCCAAACTTTGGCATACATTTCCCTAAACACATGGGTAGCAAACCTAAATGGAAAATAAATTCACCATCCTCAATTCACCCAATTGTTCTCTAAAAAGTTATAAAAAATTGTCCCAGACTCGTAGTCTAAAAAAGCGAGCTAATTTTACACTCCACCAGTCTTTCACATTGATCATGTGACTTCATGCCACTCCTGACACAAATATTGTTTGATGGCTTGTGACCATCCATCTTCCCCTAATCAAATTCCAGAGTCTTCCACAGGGTCTTGATCTGGTGGTCCTCCGTCATCACCTTGATTGACTGGAACAAACAATCCTCAGAGCTGGGGAACATTATCAGAGCAGAAGGAAGCAAGTTTTGTTCCAGGACAACCTTGTAAATGGCTTGATTCATGTATCTTTCACAAAGACAAATCTGCCCGATTTCAGCCTTTCATAAAACAACACCAGATCACCACTGATCCTCCACCAAATTTCACAGTGGGTATGAGAAACTGTGGCTTGTTGGCCTCTCCAGGTCTCCATCTAACACCACTCCTTTACTGTCCAATCCTTATGGTGTTTTGCATACCTCAGCCTGGCTCTTCTTTGCTGTTATTGATGAAAAACTTTAGTTTAGCTTTGCCCAGGTTTAGCGCCTCGGAGCCTGTTTCAAACCGTCCTCACTGTGCACTTACCCCAGCCTACGTTTGCTATTATTTTTAAAGGTCACTTTTATGTCATCCTACAGTTGATGAGTGACATTCTAATGAGTTGGCGGTCATGCCGGTCAGTGGAGAGTGATTTCCGACCTCTGCGAGGTAGGCCTGTCGCAATTATTACATAATTGCCTAATCGCGAGTATTTGAAGAGAGAGCAATTATTTTGAAATAATGACAATTATTTGGATTGTTCGTGTCATAGACTTCTGTCTAAATTGGTTATTTTTACTCCACTGGAGGTACTTCTGAAAGCAGTGCTTTTGACAGCTCCAGAGAAAGTGTAGATAACATTCGTTTGGTGCTTTCATTATGTTTACATTAGTTTAGAATTGCTGTGCAATGCAATCCAGACCAAACAACTGATCTGTCATGTAATGTTTACGGCATTATTATTTATTTGACAAATGCATTTCCATCGCCTATCCATATGACTTGATCGACCAATGAAAAAGTCAAGCCAGTTTAAAACCTTTTTTTTTACAGTAAATAAATAATAATTTGATAATTCGCTTACAAATGGTTTATAAAAACAATTCAAGCATCCTTATTTCTTCACCTACTTTTTCCATTACTAGGTAATGCAACGTTTTAAGCTTAAACAAACTATTTAAAATATGTATTGTGCTATGTGTAACACAATGACAGGTTAAAATCAAAACGTGCATGCAAACTATTTGTTATTAACATTATGACTACATTGCCATCAGCACTTTTATTAACAACATATGTTTAGGGATAAACAAAACTGTGAACACACTGTAAGCCAAATTAAAAAAGACAACCTAATAACGCTGGATTTCATTCCCCTTTGGGCCAGTGCAGAGTAGCTATAAGAACCATGACGTCATAGACAGAGACCATTGAATCCAGTTAGAAGCACTTTACCGGTGATGGCTGAGCGTACTGTGCAGCTGAGCTTGATGACATAGATGTGACATCAGAGCAACCTGTCTGAAAGTTGTAAGTCTTCTGGTAGCTGTGCCAAGAGAAATCTGAATCATTCTGAGTCTTGTCTCTTGCAGAGACGGAGAGCATGAGTAGGAGTTGTCCATGAGTGTAGGAGCAGGAGCAAATATTTTGTTCTGATGCTTTTCATGGACTCTCTATGGGCCTCTCCCTTGACTGTATGCCTTCTCCTGACTATACGGTAATTTATTATTTAGCAAAACCGAAATATGTGAAATATGAACTTATGAGAGTGTCAATTACTTTCTTAGGGAACTAAATTTAACAACGGAATAACGTTAAATATGAACATATGAAGATCCTAACCTAGCATGTAAGTAGCGTAGATTTTGCTTGGGCGGGGGTCAGGGATAGTGGACGGGCGTATAAATTTGCGGCTTTTATGCCGGTGTTCGCGAGTTCAAATCCAGATGGACACTTTGTGTGTGTTTTGCTGTCTATTGCAGCATGATGCAGACAGGCGATAATCAGTTTTATTTGTAATGTTAACCCTAACCTTAATCCTAATCTTAACCTCAGTAACGTCATGCCTAACCTTAACCGTTATTAATGTCATGCCTAATCTTAACCGTTAGTAACCTCATGCCGAACCTTTATTGTTAGTAACCTCATGCCTAACCTAACCGTAATCATAAATGTTGCAATATAATTTCGAACACTATGGAATGTGTGGAATGTTCTCGCATGAATCCCTAAAACAAAACATGCAGGTACAACATAATAGGAGGACGAATATAGCCTAATAGCAAAACATGCAACTGAAACACAAAAAGGCTCCAAAAATGTTGACATATAACATCATTCATGTTTTCAAAATAGTTTCCTGATTATGTAATTTGGGAGAACGTCTGAGAGCTACGGTTGAATTTTTAAGGACATTCACTTTATCCCTCTGCGAGTATATTCAGAAGTGAACTCTTCTTTTCTTCACTCAAACATTTCTTTTTCAACTCTTTTGGCGAAAGGTTCAATAGTATTTTTTTCCAATTACTTTTGAGGTACTACTAGTAGGCCTGCACGATTAATCGTTATAAAATCGCAATCTCGATTCACCCCTGTTCCCGATTTGAATTTTAAATGACTTCGATTTTAATTAAAAAAAAATTTTTGCACAGAAATGTTCAAGGAGTTCAGATAGAGATAGTGTCAGGGACAAATTTTTTCAATGTGTTATATGTCACTATTTTTGGTTGCCTACTGGCCAGTATGTACTTTCTTTTCTTAATTCATTGAAGCCTCTATGTTTTCAGGCTTGTGCTATGTGCTTGCGCAATGTGCTATAGGTAAAAATAATCTATGTTTCAAGCTATAATCTGCTACATCTTCGATGTTGATCAGCAGCCAATACAAATATAGAGAGGTAAATATTCCTACATATCCAGAAGAACACCAATATTGCCGGTCAAGAATGTGTAATATGTATTACAAATGTCAATAGTTTACGTGTCCTTCCCAAATGATATAAAATGAGAGAAATACGTTTGTGAAAGCGAATGCAATATCCGCATTGTGTTCGCATTTGCACTAAGCTTTGCAGACGTTTTGTGTAAGATGAGAATGTCTGTTTGATGTGACTTTCTCCAAACAGGGATAATAACCTAATCATATAATATTATGTTAAGGTATTTTGTTTTATTATAATCGGTACACAATTATATCT
>JACXGM010002835.1:6766-37766 GCA_016801145.1 Umbra pygmaea | reverse complement strand
CTATGACCTAACAACTATAAAATATCAACAACAAACCATCCATATGCCTTGGACTCACTCTCTCAGTTACACCGTCACTCCAATCATTACACCCAGAAGTTAATTGACAGCATGTCAGTGCGGATTACAGACATTTTGAAAAAGAAGTGTCAACACAAATACTTACTCTTTGCATAAACTTAATGTAATTGTCAATAAAAGCCTTTGACACTTGTAAAGTAATTTGTAAATGTAATGCTTGTAATTATACTTCAGTATACCATAGTAACTACTCACAAAAGACCTAAGAACATTGAAGAAGCAAACTTTGTGGAGACCAATATGTGTATCATTCTCAAAACGTTGGACCACGACTGTACATATACTCTTCATCTACATACGCCCCCTTGGTCTGATCCTTCGCCATTTCAACATTGACTTTCACTGCCACATCGATAACACTCAGATTTACCTCAGCACCAAATCTCACCCCACCCTACCTCTGTGGCCCATATTGAAACTTGTCTCTCTACAATAAAAAAATGGATGCCACGCAACTTCCTTAAATTCAACAGTGACAAAACAAAACTCCTTCTCATAGGCACTAAATCCACCCTCAATAAAACTGGCACATTTTCTCTCACTATCAATGAAAGTTTTTCCCATTTCCAACCCAGGCATCATGCTTGACTCTACCCTCTCTTTTGAGCAACACATAAAACAGACTTTCATATCCTCATTTCCTCCGTTCTCGTAACATTGCCAAACTCAATAACTCCCTTCCCAAACCTGCCGCCGAAACTCTGATTCATATCCTCGTATCTGGATTACTGTCACTCTTTCTTGCTCGGCATCACCTCTACATACCTCCATAAGCTCCAAAGGTTTCAAAACTATGCAGCCAGACTTCTCACCCACACTAAATCCTGGCATCACCTGCATCCTCCGTCCAGTCACCCAGCACATTCAGTATAAAATACTCTTTTTCACTTATAGCCCTCCACCACCTTGCTTCCCCCTACCTCTTGAACATTCTTCCCCCTATCAACACACACGCTCACTCCGCTCTGGTACAGCAAGCCACCTCATCATCCCCAGGTCCAAGCTACAGAGCTTTGTTGACAGGGATTTCTCCAGGGTTGCTCCCACGCTCTGGAATATCCTGCCTTAAAACATCCCTGACTCTGACGCTGTAAATATCTTCCTCCACCGCCTTAAGCCTTTCCTGTTTAAACAAGTCTTCTCTCGCCACCTTCCCTTCATGTTGTTGTCTTTTTTTATTTGTTCTTAGTTTTGTAAAGCGTCTTTGGGTTCTTGAAAAGTGCTATATACAATTCCTATATAAAATCATCATACCCTATCAAAATCCTTACCTTTTGTCACATTACATCCTGGATATTAAAATAAATTAAATCTAACTTTTGCCCGCTGTATTTACACATTATAACCCTCAACATTAAAGTAAAAATAACATTTACAAAAATTCTAAACAGTTATTACAATTTAAGTGGTGAAACACCTGGTTTTAATAAGTGATCAGCCTTTTAGAGTAACCATTATAAACTTGCTCAGGTACAACCAGTTACTCAGGTACAACCCAGATCACACCATGCTAATTGCCCTCCACCTGACATCAATTGCAGTGGTTATGATTATTTCATATTTTCATATTTTCAGTAAACCGGCTGTTCCATAATGAGTCCATTACTACTAGTGCATGGCAACACAAAGAATACACCATGTTTGAAAATGTGCTTTCAAAAGCACTCTGGGACAAAGTTGTGGAAAAGCAAACGTTAGGAGAAAGATACAAACATTTTTCAAAGGCTTTAACTATCCCTCTGAGTACAGTCCAGAGCATTATTTAGAAGTGGAAAGCATATGGCACCACCTATACCTTGCCTATATCGGGCCATCCCTCCAAACTGGATGAATGCGCTAGGAGGACATTGATCAAGGAAGCTACCAAGAGGCCAAGGTCCACTTTGAAGGACCTACAAGTCCTTGTGGCTGAGATTGGTCGGTCTATGCATGTGACAACAATCTCACAAACTTTACACAAGCTGGCCTGTATGGCAGGGTGGAAACAAGGAAGCCTCTTCTGAAAAAGGGGCACACTGAGTCTCGTTTGTGCTTTGCAAGATTGTATTGCCATGTATCAAAACGTTTTATGGTCAGATGAGACCAAGATTTACATTTTTTAACCTACTGTGATGCATGGTGGTGGCAACATTATGTGGTGGGTGTGTTGCTCTTCAGTGGGGACTGAGCAATTGATCAGAATTGAAGGGAAAATGAATGCTGCCAAGGACACACATATACTGTGGCCTGCGGCCCTCTGGTAAACAGCTGAAGATGGGCAGGTGGTTCACTTTCCAGCACAGGAAAGCAATTTACATTCTGTGTTCTTATTGTTGAAGCACGCACAGTACCATGCAGCAAATATAATATCCAGATATTATATTAGTGTTGGCATTTACCTGATTGATTATTGTTATTGTGGCTCTTGGGCCTACTTGATTTAACCAATGCAACTTTGTGTTCACTTCCAATAACACTTCTATCTGTGTAATACAAAACCGAGCAAGTAAGTATTATATTTGCTTTTAGTGCTGGATGCTACCAAAGCTGTCTTTTTACTCCCCTTTAAAACACTCCACTCCCTTACACCCTCTTTCTCCTATTTATAGTCATTTTGGCATTCTGTGAAATAAGAGATTACATCATTGTAGCCTTCTGTGGAATCAGAAACCATCAGAGAACGTCACTGCAGCAGAGAGAGTCAGTAAGAAAGCAAGCGCATTACAGGAAGATGTGAGTGCTGGCTTACATCCTTACGATTACACATACTGTATACATTGGAGAGTATCTGGGGGAGGGGATTGCCTTTCATACTTCCACCCCTCATATCAAACTGTGTGAATCAGCTATATTTCAACATCATTTGTAAATGGCTTGAATCTTCGAAACACATTTGGCAACAGTAACAAGTACTGTACACATTTTGAAAGAATGTCTGACATACTGAGTGATTCATGAACCATTTGAAGAATCTTTAAATAGATTGAAAAACCTCACAGTGCAATGATTTTAATATGGCTTTGTTTTGACCTATCCATCATTACTGGACCTATTTAATATATGTTTATACATACACAGCTGTGCTCATACAGTGCATCCGGAAATTATTCACAGCACTTCACTTTTTCCACATTTTGTTATGTTACACCTTTATTTCAAAATTGATTAAATTAATTATTTCCCGCAAAATTCTACAAACAATATCTAATAATGACAATGTGAAAGAAGTGTGTTTGAAATCTTAGCAAATATATAAAAAAACACAGGTACATAAGTATTCACAGCCTTTGCTCAATACTTTGTTGAAGCACCTTTGGCAGTCTTTTTAAGTATGATGCTACAAGCTTGGCACACCTATTTTTGATTTTTAATTGGGTTCAAGTCTGGCCTCTGGCTGGGCCACTTATGGACATTCACAGAGTTGTCCTGTAGCCACTCCTTTGTTATCTTAGCTGTTGCTTAGAGTCGTTGTCCTGTTGGAAGTTGAACCTTCGCCCCAGTCTGAGGTCCAGAGCGCTCTGGAGCAGATTTTCAGCATGGATGGCTTTGTACATTGCTGCATTCATCTATCCTTTGATCATGACTAGTCTCCCAGTTCCTGCCACTGAAAAACATGCCCACAGCATGATGCTTCCACCACCATGCTTCACAGTAGGGATGGTATTGGCCAGGTGATGAGCGGTGCCTGGTTTCCTTCAGACATGATGCTTGCCATTCAGGCCATAGAGTTCAATCTTTGTTTTATCACATGAGAGAATTTTGTTTCTCATGGTCTGGCAGTCTTTCAGGTGCCTTTTGGCAAACTCCAGGCGGGTTTTCATGTGCTTTTTACAGAGGAGTGGCTTCCGTCTAGCCACTCTACCATACAGGCCTGATTCTTTTTCCTTTCATCCGGCAAAGAAAATGAATTTCTCTGAGATAGAAATAGAGACACTCAGGGCTCATGTGGAGGCCAACTGCTTGGTTTTATTTGGAAGCTTAAAATCAGGCATCAATGGATCAAGGAAAAATGCGGTGTGGACTGAAGTTACTGCTACAGACATTGAAAGCGATAAACGAGAACCTGAAGTGCATTTTAAATAAATTATTTATTTTCACTACACATTCCACATTGTATTTAAGTAGCTTTCTTACCCAAAGATAGCACTTACTATATTAGAAGCGCAGAATTAGATCCTGTCTCCTTCCTAGAGCCCCCAATGGTGGCTGTTATGGCCCCGGATCTTCATTGAATGGCACCACGTTCTCTAGCGCAATATTGTGGAGAACCCTGCATGTCTGCTCTGGGGTGTATAGTAGAGTCCCCCGGCATTGACCCAAGACAGAGCTACCTGCCCTTGAGCAAACCTATACATCTCTCCACTGTGGTTGGTCTGCGTGTGTGCGCACTGTTGAACCTGCGCTCCTGCTCGTTTGGGGATTTGCAAGTGGTCGTGTAAGGTACTCAGTCAGGGGATAACCTTTGTCACTTAGAGGAATCACCTCAAACCGTTTCACCAAAGAACTATGTAGACCTTTTATAATAATTGTATGTGGGCGTAACTCACCAAGGAGATGACTCCAGCCATGCAGTGCGCCCTCCTGTAGCGTTGTTCCAAAGCTGCAGTTTTGAACAAGGGCTACCATATTTAGAACAAACATCCTGACATCACATATGATCTAAACATTGATTGAATGAAATATTTTGCAATTGATAAATGCATAATCATTCATGGATGGTGGCTAAAGATGCACATCTCATAAAATTGCTGAGAGTTTTCTGAGGATCATCATACGGATATTGAATAGACCTAGCAGAAAGGGACTTGATAGCCATCAAAACTGCTGGCATACATCCACAAATAGTTGGCTGTGATATACCACACCTGTCCCCGGTCTCCTGCTGAAAGGTCCCGGTGGCTAAATACCCCAACATAGAGAGGGTGCATTAAGGTCCTCTGACAGAGCCAGATCGGCCATCGCTTCGACTTCAGGACTGCCAAAGCGCTTGTTTTAATAGGCGACTGAATAAACATTTCACCAATCACATTACAAATCGATTAACCTAATATATATATTTTGATTTATATGATTTAAATTGTTGTATGCCTAATTAAGCCCTCATGTTCTATGCCATCTCAAAGTGAAAGGGAAAAAATAAACCACTTAATAGCCATTTTTACTTTCTATCATTACATTAACCATAAGCGTTACCCAAACCCTTTAACCTTAACCACTCTGAAACCTTTTTGTTCCATTTTGTTCTGTTGCCAAACTTAACACATGTGACTGATATTATTTCTGTTTCTGGAATAAGACCACAATATTTTACACCTTAAATGTTTCTTTGGATTTGAGATCCTATTGACATTACTATTAAACACTATTAAGCAATAACTAACTTTACAGATTTGATGGCAGTGCTGAGGCAGTGCTGTACTAATTTTCTTATCCCTTATCCCAGGCAGTGCTGTACTAATTTTCTTATCCCCTTAACCCGGGCAGTGCTGTACTCATTTTCTAATCCCTTAACCCAGGCAGTGCTCTATTCTTAAACTTCGCTTTAGTATGAGACATGATGTTTGACTGATCTGAATGCCTGAAGTATTTTGTCTGCTGATAATATGTAGAGCATCTACAGACTTTGACTCTCAAAATAAAGGATTACCCAATTTACTACATCGATTATCTATATCCAATGCCTAGTTCCTGTAGGACCTCAAATTTTTAGGACCACTCAACCACCAACATTTTTTATATAATCGGCAGGGGAAATCTTTAATGTTTGGATTGTTTCTTGAATTTCCATTAGAAAATCAGAATCCCCTAAAACATTCACCATGTTATAAAAGTTAGGTTCTACAAATAATTCAAAGCAAAGGATGGAATCTTTTAAAATATTTTTTTTGGGAGAAGAAAGTAATTTCCCAGTCACAGATATTACACTGTGGAAAACAAATAGTCACTCTGAATTCTATCTAGATGTCTGGACATTACTTAGTCTTCCTTGTAGTGTACACTCAAACTATTTTCGTTTTTTGGAAATACAGTATATATTTACAAATTATAACGGAACAATTCTATAGTAATTTCTTTGGTTTAACCAGATTTGGATAATGAGTGAATTTGTCTTTCCAACCTCACTAAATCTGCCCCAATACTATTTTTGGAGGCCTGCAATGCAATACAGTTCCCTAAGAAAAGTCTTACTGGTTTCACTCTGTAAAAAGAGGAAAGTCTCTACACTATTTTTAGTTTGAAAGGAAAGTGTAGTTTTGGTTAACAAATTTGCAGAAGAAATTTACAGTGTGATGGTACTTCTTATTACATATTGGCATTGTGTAGGAAGTAGATAATTGAATATAAACCTACAAATAATATAAAGTGCATCCGGAAAGTATTCACAGTGCTTCACTTTTTCCACATTTTGTTATGTTACACCCTTATTCCGAAATGGTTGAAATTAATTATTTCCCTCAAAATTTGAAAAAACAAAAATACACCATAATGACAATGTGAAAGAAGTGTGTTTGAAATTTCCAGACATGACGCTTGCCATTCAGGCCAAAGAGTACAATCTTTGTTTCATCCGACCAGAGAATTTAGTTTCTCATGGTCTGGGAGTTCTTCAGGTGCCTTTTGGCAAACTCCAGGCGGGCTCTCATGTCTCATGTGTGAGTGGATTTCGTCTGGCCACTCTACCATACAGGCCTGATTGGTGGCGTGCTGCAGAGATGGTTGTTCTTCTGGAAGGTTCTACTCTCTCTACAGAGAAACGCTGGAGCTCTGTCAGAGTGACCATCGTGTCCCTGGTCACCTCCCTGACTAAGGCCCTTTTCTCCCGATCGCTCTAGAAAGAGTCCTGGTGGTTCCAAACTTCTTCCATATTCAGATGATAGAGGCCACTGTGCTCATTAGGACTCTCAATCCTGCAGATATTTTTCCTTGGACTTCATAGACAGGTGTGTGCCTTCCCAAATTATGGGTGAATTGTTTGTAGAATTTTGAGGGAAATAATAAATAAAAAAAATTCGTGATAAGGGTGTAACATAACAAAATGTGGAAAACGTGAAGCGCTGTAAACAAAAAATTACACAGTATGACTACTCCAGCTCAGCTCCATGGAAACAAACTAAATGTGCAATATCTCCTCCAAAATTAATGTTTTTCCACAAAAACACAAACATTTTCCCAAGCAGCTGAGATCAGGTCTTGGGAAAATATTTTTGTTTTTTTGGACAAACTACATGGTATTGAACGCATCAGTTCCAGTTGTGTTTGTGTGTGTGCACAAGTGTGTGTTTGAGGTTTTGCTTCATTCCGAATGTGACTCAGGCCATTGAGTAAGAAGTAAGAACAACAAGACTTATCTGACCACAGAATGCCTTCATAACATATCAAATAAAAGGTCTATTAGTATGTATAAATGTGTCCAGTTTGTTTAGCCTTTTCTGTGGAAATTACTCAGAAAAGACTCTTGAAGTTTCAATAATTGTTGCTTGCCAACTGGGCTAGAACCAGCAGCATAGTATACAGTGCATCCGGAAAGTACTCACGACACTTCACTTTCTCCACATTTTGTTAGGTTACACCCTTATTCTAAAATTGATTCAATTCCTTTTTTTCACTCAAAATTCTACCAACAACACCCCATAATGACAATGTGAAAGAAGTGTGTTTAAAGTCTTAGCAAAATAATTAAAAATTAAAAATGAAATGTACATAGCTTTTCGAGGCCTCTGCTCAATACTATGTTGAAGAAACTTGGGCAGCAATTACAGCCTCAAGTCTTTTAGTATGATGCTACAAGTTTGGTACACCTATTTTTGGGCAGTTTCTTCCATTCTTCTTTGCAGGACCTCTCAAGTTACATCAGGTTGGATGGGGAGCGTCGGTGCACAGCCATTTTCAGATCTCTCCAGAGATGTTCAATCGGGTTCAAGTCTGGGCTCTGGCTGGGCCACTTAAGGACATTCACAGAGTTGTCCTGTAGCCACTCCTTTGATATCTTGGCTGTGTGCTTAGGGTGGTTATCCTGTTGAGAGATGAATCTTTGCCTTGTCTGAGGTCCAGAACGCTCTGGAGCAGGTTTTCAGCAAGGATGTGTCTGTACATTGCTGCATTCATCTTTCCCTCGATCCTGACTAGTCTCCCAGTCCCTGCCGCTGAAAAAAAAATGCCCACATCATGATGCTGCCACCACCATGCTTCACTGTAGGGATGGTATTGGCCAGGTGATGAGCGGTGCCTGGTTTCCTCCAGACATGACGCTTGCCATTCAGACCATAGAGTTCAATCTTTGTTTCAACAGACCTGAGAATTTGATTTCTCATTGTGTGTACCCTTCCCCAAGGTCTGTGCCTCGAAACAATCCTATTTCTGAGGTCTACAGACATTTCCTTGGACTTCCTTGCTTGGTTTGTGCTCTGACATGCACTGTTAACTGTGGGACCTTATATAAACAGGTGTGTGCCTTTCCAAATCATGTCCAATCAACTGAATTTACCACAGGTGGACTCCAGTTAGGTTGTGGAAACATCTCAAGGATGATCAGTGGAAACAGAATGCACCGAGCTCAATTTTAAATGTCATGGAAAAGGCTGTGAAAAAAGATTAATACGTGTGCTTTTTATTTTTAATAAATGAAAAGATTTCAAACACACTTCTTTCGCATTGTCATTATGGCAAATTGTTTGTAGAATTTTGTGGGAAATAATTAATTTAATTAATAAAAGCGCTGTGAATACATTCCGGATGCACTGTATAGTGTCACACCCTATAATGAAACACAATTTGTCATGCAAAAACGTGTATTATGTGCATTTACATTTCACACAAATACAGTACAAAAATCACACAAGTATGCCACATCCTCTTTGGATCTGTTAACAGAAAAACAAACAGTGTTTCTAAATATTTTAAATTAATACACAATAATTAATTAATTAATTAATTATAATGTCAGAAATATTTAGCTTTTGTAACCTAGCCTGTATTAAGCTGTACTAGGTCTGCCTACTTATTACCAATACTACTAATAATCTTAACATTTTTACTTTGTTCTTTGTTTTCTCAGGACTTTCTCTCTCCTTTCAGGATCTGTGTTTAGTCTCTTCCTGTATTTCCATGTTCTTTCTCCATGTTTCATTTTTTACTATTAACTTTAGGCTAACAAAACAAAAAGGAAGCACATGAGTGAGTTAGTATCACAAATGAAGTAGTTAAGTATTGTAACGTGCAATAGAAGATCAGGAAATATTTTAATTTTTTATTTATTTAACCTTTATTTAACCAGGTAAGTTGACTAAGAACAATTTCTTATTTACAGCAACGACCTGGGAGCAATTAGGGTAAAGTGTCTTGCCCAAGGACACAACAACATTTGGCTCTGTCAGGAATTGAACTGGCAACCTTCGGACTACAAGTCTGACTCCCTACCCACTGAGCCATCTGCAAATTATACATAATAACATGAGTCCGTATCTCAGTGAATAAACGCCAGTCCACAACGGACTGGACGTTACAAGTATGGATTCCCCTAAGTGGTTAAGGTTAGGGCTGGCAATAAATACTGTTTCATGTGATGATAGACAAAGTGTTAAAAAAGGACAAAAAATACATTAAACTTAGTTATTACTTAAAAAATACAAGAATGCATTGTTAGCTCAAATAAATAAGTACTCTGTGTGTAGGAAACTACAGGTGTGTTGCACCTGCCCCCATCCCAGGCCGTTGGCAACGCTCTGGGTCTCCGGAGTATTAGTGTTTAGCCTTCTCTATGGTTATGTTCCTCTTAGTAAGGTTTTAGTGTTGGTTTTGGTGCGCCGCTCTAGTTTTCTCTATGGCCACCTTTACACGCAAGTGCTTTCAGTTATGCTGCATTAGACATTACTGTATGGGTATATAATACTTGTTATGTTTGTTGCTCACTGTCGAGTATTACTCCTATGCTTTCTGCACTATTTTCATTTGATATATATTTAAGTTATGCTCTGTTATGTTATTCGCTACCTTGGTCCCTTTCTTTGAAGTATTAAACCTCGATTACCTGCATCTGTCTCATGATAACCCGTTTGTGACAAGGTCATATTTGACAAACAGATCATATTGGGTGACATACCAAACCTGTGACAAGTGTCACCATATGAAGTTTGGCACAACGTTGGGTCTTGCAGTTATACAGTGGGTATGGAAAGTATTCAGACCCCTTTTAAATTTTCACTCTTTGTTTCATAGCAGCCATTTGATAAAATCAAAAAAGTTCATTTTATTTCTCATGAATGTACACTCAGCACCCCATCCTGACAGAAAAAAACAGAAATGTAGAAATTTGTGCAAATTTATTAAAAAAGAAAAACTGAAATACCACATGGTCATAAGAATTCAGACCCTTTGCTGCGACACTCATATTTAACTCACATGCTGTCCAGTTCTTCTGATCCTCCTTGAGATGGTTCTACTCCTTCATTGGAGTCCTGCTGTGTTTTATTACACTGATTGGACTTGATTAGGAAAGGCACACACCTGTCTATATAAGACCTTACAGCTCACAGTGCATGTCAGAGCAAATGAGAATCATGAGGTCGAAGAAACTGCCCGAGGAACTCAGAAACAGAATTATGGCAAGGCACAGATGTGGCCAAGGTTACAAAAGAATTTCTGCAGCACTCAAGGTTCCTAAGAGCACAGTGGCCTCCATAATCCTTAAATGGAAGAAGTGTGGGACAACCAGAACTCTTCCTAGACCTGGCCGTCCAGCCAAACTGAGCAATTGTGGGAGAAGAGCCTTGGTGAGAGAGGTAAAGAAGAACCCAATGATCACTGTGGCTGAGCTCCAGAGATGCAGTAGAGAGATGGGAGAAAGTTCCACAAAGTCAACTATCACTGCAGCCCTCCACCAGTCGGGGCTTTATGGCAGAGCGGCCTGACGGAAGCCTCTCCTCAGTGCAAGACACATGAAAGCCTGCATAGAGTTTGCAAAAAAACACATGAAGGACTCCCAGACTATGAGAGATAAGATTCTCTGGTCTGATAAGACCAAGATTTAACTTTTTGGCATTAATTCTAAGCGGTATGTGTGGAGAAAACCAGGCACTGCTCATCACCTGCCCAATACAATCCCAACAGTGAAACATGGTTGTGGCAGCATCATGTTATGGGGGTGTTTTTCAGCTGCAGGGACAGGATGACGGGTTGCAATTGAAGGAAAGATGAATGCGGCCAAGCACAGAGATATCCTGGAAGAAAACCTCATCCAGAGTGCTCCGGACCTCAGACTGGGCCGAAGGTTCACCTTCCAACAAGACAATGACCCTAAGCACACAGCTAAAATAACAAAGGAGTGGCTTCGGAACAACTCTGTGACCAATCTTGACTGGCCCAGCCAGAGCCCTGACCTAAACCCAATTGAGCATGTTTGGAGAGACCTGAAAATGGCTGTCCACCAACGTTCACCATCCAACCTGACGGAACTAGAGAGGATCTGCAAGGAAGAATGGAAGAGGATCCCCAAATCCAGGTGTGAAAGACTTGTTGCATCATTCCCAAGAAGACTCATGGCTGTACTAGCTCAAAAGGGTGCATTCTACTCAATACTGAGCAAAGGGTCTGAATACTTATGACCATGTGATATTTCGGTTTTTCTTTTTTAAGAAATGTGCAAATATTTCTACATTTCTGTTTTTTCTGTCAAGATGAGTGTACATTAATGAGAAATAAAATGAACTTTATTGATTCTATCAAATGGCTGCAATGACACAAAGAAAGAAAAATATAAAGGGGTCTGAATACTTTCCATACCCAGTGCATGTTAGCATGCTAACAGCATTCCCACCACAACATGGTAACATAGATTTTTTATGTAATATTCACAAAAGAATAATTTCTCTTTGGCATTTTTATGTGAAAAGCATCACACCGAAAGACAGTGGCAAAGGGTTCTGAAGCGGGAGTGCGAAAGAATTTGGTTTATTGAAAAGATTTTAAGAGACTAATCCATCCATGTACTTCTGAGATGTTTTCTGTACTTCCTGGTTGAACAAGGACCCCTCCTCCCTAAGGGTCTCCAAACAATTGCCTATTTAAATATTTCAATATAAGGTCACACCATATGATATCAATTTCTGGGACAAATTATTTTTGATCAGAGCTGAATCAAAATATTATGCCTGGAAACGAGTAGACTCTCAAATAGACATCTATTTTATCATTGTGTACTTGATTTAGGATATTTGCAATTATCTTTTTTTAGTTTATTTAAATTTAAACTTTGTTAAATGTGCATGGGACAGTCACACCATATGAGCTTTTTCATGTTGGGTTGAAAATTTTGAAAAAGTGACTGATGAATTTCATTATTGTTTAGTATGTTCACATAAAGCAGCATGTTCCGAGCAACATAAAAAAGTTTTGACAAATAAATATGTCATTAATTTGTGTTTGACGCTTGGTTCCACAAAAAGGCAGTGTCACGTCAACCACCCACCCATATATCAGTTCATCATTTCTTGGGCGCATTTTGAGGTATGTTTCAGGTCATTATCCTGCTGGAGAACCCATGACCTGCGACTTAGACACATCTTGGCAATGGGCTGTACATTTTGCTCCGAAATGCCTTGATAGCAATGGTGCTCAAATAAATGTCTGCACAGTAAGGCACCAAGTGCCAGAGGTAGCAAAGCAACCACAAAACTTAACAGAGCCTGCTCTGTTATTTTACGTTAGAGTTGCTGTTCTTTTTTTGCAAGCTTAATTGTTTTTTCATGTAAACATGACGTTATTGTGTTTTACTGAAAAGCTCTACTTTTGTTTCATCTGTCCAAACGACATTTTCCCAGAAGGACTGTGGCTTGTCCACGTGCATTTTAGCAAACTCCAGTTGGGCTTTTTTGGGTTTCTCACTTAGAAGTGGGTTCTTCCAGGGTCTTCTAACATGAAGCAATTTTCATTCATCCTTGGTCATATTTTCCTCTTGCGGCCACGTCCAGGGATGTTGGCTAAATTCCATGGGCCTTAAACTTGTTAATAATTTTGGCATCAATGCCCACAGGAACATCAGTCTCTTTTGGAGATGGTCTTGTAGCCTTTATGTTCATCATGATTATATAATCCTCCGACAATTGTCTGGTTTTCCTTCTCTTTTCAAGTTCAATGTAATACACACAGTGACAGAAAAAAGCAGAGTGATGTTTTTTCTCCATTAAATCAGGTTCAATGACTTGCAAACGTGCAAATTGAAGACAACTGTGATTCTAATTGGAAGACAATAGTCTGATTGAGGAATCGCTAAATTACAATTATTTTATATAACTTTAAAATGTAACACTAATGTTGTCCTGGCCATTTTAGAATATCTTTATAGAATAAGCAATAATTCAGTTCATGTTTGGTTCCACTGCAATCCAAAGACATGCGTGTATGAATGAAATAAGCTCTTTCAATTTAAACACTTTTCAGGGGAAATACATTTTTTGAATAAAATGCAAGGGTACCAAAACTTTCGGTACGTCTGTATAACTCCTTCAGCTTCCTCATGTTTACGTACTAAAACTATGATTATGAATTTGCATTTGCTTTCATCTCCTTCACTCACTACACATGTGACACATCCCAATGTACAATCAAATGGAATGTCATTGAACGTAAACTTTTCTCTATATTTTGCTCACTATATTGTAATGTAAGTCGTTATTTACATATTTCATTTTATTTCTTGGGCATGTCACCTCTGCGTATGAGAATTGGTTGACTTTGAACTGTAAGCAAATTGTGTTTGATTTTAGGTCGCATCGCCAGCTGTGAATCTTGCTCACTGATCTGCATGATTGACCGCAAAACCTCTTGCCATGGAAGATTCCAAGTCACAGTTCAGCTCACGTAGCACAGAGTTTGTGGTTTGACTGATCGAGTCTGTTATCTGAAGATGGCGCCTGGCTGTATACACAAACAGTAATATATTTTAAACAACATTTCTAATAAACTGTCTGTACACTTACAAAGTTCTCAATGCTTCGGTTTGCATGTAGGGAGCCTCATTATGCTACCGTAGAAGTGTGGTTCTATTTTGAGCCTTGTTAGTGGTCTATAATAGCGATTTATTTTTACTTCATCCGTGCACCCACACCTAGTGTTATAAGGTAATTATCAGTTCACACTAAAACTGAGAGTGAACAAACAGGGGCACAGCTATACACTGAAGAGAAAGGCATGATGCGAAATGTTGAATGGAATCAGCTGGACCGGATAACGAAGGGGAGGAGTCAGTGATAAGTGAAGATTAGTTGATGATCAAACATGCACCACCTGTGAACACACAGACCAGAGACAAACACACGAAGAACACTATACAGCAAGGGTCTTCAACTGGTTTTCTGTTCTACCTTAACATTAATTGGACTCACCTGGTATCCCATGTCTAACTAGGTGTCCCAGTCTAAATAAATCTCTGATTAGAGGGTTGCAATGAAAAGTGGAGTGGATCTGGGTTCGAGGTCCAGAGTTGAATACCCCTGCTATACAGGACCAGGGGATGTAAACACAAGTTTCATTACTATCTGGCGCAAATTTAATGAACAAAGCTTTCAGTTGAAACGAAGCATTGGTTTGTGTTGTTCATGTTTAATTGACAGCATACAAGTTGTGCATGTCAGCCCCAAGGGCCAGACCTAAAGTGAACATCGCTGCTAGACTACCATGATGTTTGGTACCATGGAGGGAGGTGTGCTGCGCTATTTGCCTTTTCCGTTTTTCTCATTAATTCCATTACCTCTGAACTTGCCAGATCCTTCTCCCTCTCGCACACCTACAGTATGTGTTCCGGGACCTTCGGATTTACAGTGAGGAAGTGGAGGAAACATTGGTGTTACATGCACTCTCAGTAATCGAGGGGACATCATGTTTTGCTCCATCCACCAACGCCACATTGCACCACAGACTGTTCAGGAGTTGGCGGATGCTTTAGTCCAGGTCTGGGAGGACATCCTTCAGGAGACCATACGCCACCTCATCAGGAGCATGCCCAGGCATTGTAGGGAGGTCATACGGGCACGTGGAGGCAACACACTACTGAGCCTCATTTTGACTTGTTTTAAGGACATTACATCAAAGTTGGATCAGCCTGTAGTGTGGTTTTCCACTTTGATTTTGAGGGTGTAAATTTGATTTCCATTGATAATTATTGTGTGATTTTGTTGTCAGCACATTCAACTATGTAAAGTTGAATGTATTTCATACGATTAGTTCATTCATTCAGATCTAGGATGTGTTATCTTAGTGTTCCCTTTATTTTGTTTGAGCAGTGTATATATATATATATATTATATACAGTTACATACACATATATATGTATATATATATAGCACAGGATTATATTTTAACACTCCAGTGTGGTTGAGGTTAGGGTTAAGTTTAGGTGTACGGTTAGATATAATTAAAAACGGAGAAAACTATGCTCATGTGCACATTTCTGATGTCATGTGAGGTCCGCCCTCCGTTTTGAATCAACCAATCAAATGATTTCTGCTTCCAAGGCAGATCTGCCTGGGGAACCCTTTTGATTACTTAAAACTAATATGAGCACATTTCACTCTAATTAGCTCCAGGGGAATGTCTCTGTACTTACTGTAAGTCACTCCGGATCAGAGTGTCAGCTAAATTACTAAAATGTAAATGACTCAGACAACTAGGAATGTAACTATGCAATGCGTATTTTCAATAATAATAGTTTATATTCCAAACACAGAGTTCAGGCAAGCAGATTTCAGTACACAGAATGGTTGAGAAGTACAATACCAGAAGCAGGGGTAGTCAGGTGGCACACATGGTTTGCTACACAGGTATCCAGGAGCAAAAGTACAGAGGAGCAAATCCAAAAACATAATACTCAGAGAAACCAGGTCAGACCAAAAAACACATTTAAGATAAGGCTTAGGAAATAAACACTCAGTTTGTCGCATGAAACAAACAATACCTTGCACTGATCACTACAAACAGACAAGACTAAATACTCATTGGGATCTGGGTCGAGGGATGCGTTCATGTGTGCCAGCACTTTGGGATCCGCTGGTGTCAGGGTTGGGATCCGGGAGCTGGCAGAGTTGCTGTGAAAGGATCTTACACTAGTTCAGAGATTTGTTGCACTACCTGTACATATTCTTACATTGTTTATTAACCCTGGGTGTCCTGGTGCTAAATAAGGTCTGGAGGTTCAATCCTCTGCTCCTCACAGAACTGGTGTCGATATCTAAAAGTGAACATCACACTTTTCTTTTAAGCAAGTGTTTAAAGACAACACAAACTCATGTTTCCTAAAAATCACAATAAAATATTTTTTTAGTAAAAAAATGTATTTTGGGGAAAGTATCCGTCCTGTTATATAGGGGAAAAAGCAGTTATACTCTCACATTTATTCCCTGTTAATCCTAGGAGTATCTGAGCCATCATGACATGCCTCTGGACTATGTAGCTGTCTCTGTCCAAGTCCACCTCATTTTGTTGCTGATCTCGATTCTGCATGAAAAGCTCTGAGACATCCCACCAAATCACACATGTATTTACTGACAATGAATGTATAATGACAAACCATGTGGCCTTAAAAGGCCATGGAAGATTTCTATCTGGCACAGCAAGAAGAGGACTGGCCACCTCATTGAGTCTGAACCGTCTCTAAGTTTCTTCTGGGTATCCAATTCCAAAGGGTTTTTCATAGCTACTGAGCTTCAATTCTCATTGTAGCTTGCTCTTTGGGGGTTTAGACCAGGTATGTGTAATCTCACAAAGGTGAGTACACCCCTCATATTTTTGTATATACATGATTACAACTTTTCATGTGACAACACTGATGAAATTACACTTTGCCACAATGTAAAGTAGTGAGTGTACAGTTGTATAACAATGTAAATTTGCTGTCCTCTCAAAATAACACACAGCCATTAAGGTCTAAACCGCTGGCAACAAAAGTGAGTGCACCCCTAAGTGAAAAGGTCCATATTCCTCCACCTTCCATTTGAGGATGCTTCACAGATGCTTAATAGGGTTTAGGTCTGGAGACATGCTTGGCCAATCCATCACCTTTACCCTCAGCTTCTTTAGCTAGGCATTGGAGGTTTGTTTGGGGTCATTATCATGTTGCAATACTGCCCTGCGTCCTAGTCTTCAAAGGGAGGGGATCATGATCTGCTTCAGTATGTCACAGTACATGTTGGCATTCATGGTTCCCCCAATGAACTGTAGCTCCCCAGTGCCGGCAGCACTCATGCAGGCCCAGACCATGACACTCTCACCACCATGCTTGACTGTAGGCAAGACACACTTGTCTTTGTACTCCTCACCTGGTTGCACATTTTGACATTTTCACTTAGGGATGTACTCACTTTTGTTGCCAGCGGTTTAGACCTTACTGGTTGAGTTATTTTAAAAGCAAATTTACACAGTTAAAAAAGCTGTACACTCACTACATTACATTGTAGCAAAGTGTAATTTCTTCAGTGTTGTCAAATAAAAAGTTATAATCATATATTTACAAAAATGTAAAAGGTGTACTCACTTTTGTGAGACACTGTATATTAAGTACTAGGCTAGCTTGTCACCCATTTACCTATTTCAACTGCTTGACCTATTCCCGAGCATTCCTATATTCATAACTGAGTTGACCTGACCTCTAGATTACAAGGTACAAAGTAAAACATGCCACCTTTTTGAGACATTGATTGCAGGATAATTATTTATTTTCATTCATTATAGACCCAAAATAATAAACAAAAGTTAAAGGTTTCGGCACCCTTTTGGACCATATACATTTTCTTCTTAAAAAGATGATTCCTGGGGGGTCCGTGTGGCATTGTGGGCTAAGTCGCTGCATTTCAGGAAAATCGACGTCATGATAGTCAGTGGTTCTAGCCTGACTCAGCTTCTCCGACTTTGCCCGGACCCCCAGCATGAGGCAGAGCAAATTGGCACAGCGCTGCCCGGGATTTGGGATAAATATGACAGATTATTTATCTTGTCACGTCGCTCCCCAGCGACTCCTTGTGTGCAGATTGGGCACCTGTAAATTCAATCCCGGGAGTATAGTTGGTGAACGTAACCATCCTGTACATGATCTAACTAAAGGCTTCCGTGTTGGATGAGCAGTGCGAAAGGAATCAGCTGCTTGGCGACATGTGGTTGGATGAACCATGTGAGCGCCCTCCACCATCCTGCATCTGTCCAGGGAGTTGTGGAGCAGACAAAAAGGTACGGTTAGTGGGAAATTGGAGAAGACTAGTTGGGGACAAGACTATTTCACACTTTTTTCAGCCTGTCCTACGTTTTCGAATTGGTACGTCAAACACTCAGTTCCTGTGCCCATCTAATTTTGTTTTCAAACCAACAGGCATCCCGACCATTGATTTGTACAGCAGCAGGGAATGGCATACAGAGCCTCTCCATGTTTGTGAACCGGGCCATCTCCTATTGTGGGAACTCATTCCATGATCCAGGCTAATATACAGGTAATAATCATGTATAAATACTAAAATCTTATGTAGTTCAGCATCAAAAGTGAACATGTAGAGTAAAACTGCCCAGTGGCACCCTATACTGAATTTTCCAGGGTTATACCATCCTGATGACATCACACGTGCAGTGAAGGGGCATTCCCTAAATGTCTCCAGGGCATGGAGATCTGCCCCATATTTCAAAAGAACAGACACTCCTCTTTTCCGCCCTTCACACCAAGCCCCGCTTCACACCTTATTTTTAGCTTGGATAAGGGCTGTGTTTTTATCTTAGTTTACATATGTATTTTAAACATAGTTAACTGTAAAGTTACTGTTTTGGGCTGAAAATGTTGATTAAAAGTTTTTCTTGACATCATAAGCACAGCAATGCACACGTGGAAGTCTTGTCCATGCAAAAGTTCCACTCCGCATCTAGTTGGAAAACACCTCTTGAATTGCATGAAACGTGGGCGATACAATGTGAAAGAAATATCTGTTCAATAGAGGGGTGATCAAAAGATACCACATCTAACGTAGGTTGCTAATATTACTATTAATACTAGCAACCTAAAGCTGGTTAATAGTGTATGAGCATGAGTTTAGGACAAATAAGGCCTCTGAAACTAATTAGACATGATAAAACAACATAAAATGTGCAGGTTTTAAAGAATATTTGCTTTAATGATAAATAGCTTGAAAATGCTGACTACCTCTGTACAGAGAAGGTTAATGAAGTGAGGTGGTTAACAGCCAGGGGTGTTGCCAGGATTTAAAGGCCCCATGAAACAAAGCATGCATGGGCCTCACCGATTCGATAATTTGATAAACGATACCTTTAATAAATTGAATCCTCCTTGCCTTTCACCCTTTACTACACCGTTAACAGGGACTGGTATTGTTCTTTAAACTCTCAATTCGAAACGTCACTGCACTGAGTATGTTTACATCAGTCAATTATATCAGTCAAACATGACTGGCTATTTGGCTAATTATTTTTCAGACCAGAACACCACCCCTCCACACTAGTAACCCTAACCCTAAATAAATAAAATGACACATATAAACCTCTGGGACCCAGTGGAGTGAGCCGGGTGACATTAGGGAATTTGATGGTAGAACACCACATACCATTCTCGGTTAAGTTGCGATCATTTGGGGTCACATGTGAGAGATATTAACTGTAGTTTTCAAGCAGCAATCTACGAACAGGGTAACCCTTTGACAGGTAAGGTCACACCTGTGTGTTATAGCTAGATGGTCACACAAGTGTAATTAAAACATGTAATTAGGATGCATCATTATAATATCGGGTTTTAACTGCCTTTCTCAAGGTCTGGTTTATTTTTTAAACTTGGGAATCTATTGGTTTGTTGACGTGCATTATGTGGGGTGTTTTGCATCAAAGCTTAAAACCTCCTATCTTAGGTCAATATCTGAACGTTTCAGATGGAAAAGATAAAAGAGGAAGACGGCATGCAAAGTGGGAGGGAAGATGTGCTGTGAAAGAATATAAACTCCGTTGCATGGAACAATAGTCATCATATCCTACCAACGTCGGCATCTTAAAACATCATTGGACATAGCGCTGAAGAAACAACTTGACCATGCCTTCAACACAACGTAAGTCTAGCTTCAAACCTGTCAGTCGTTGTCATTGGTCAGATAACTTTCGTGTTACGTAACTCACTAATCCATCCTCCTTTTTACACGCGTCTCCTGTTACTTTCAGATCTCATTCTCATATCAGTGCTGGTGGGTTTATTAGTTAACGGGAGTCCTATACCTAACATGGTGTCTGACTTCCCGACTTCGGGTTGGACCTCTGGAGAGGAGCTCGAGACTGACTCGTTATCTAGTGACGTAGAACCGTCCCCGAAGTGGGAACAGGTGATCAAACTGCTCATTCACGAGGTGACCACCTTCCGAGACGAACAGGTATTTTTATTTATAGTATTAACGTTAATTTAAAACTACAATACTAATGTTTAAAATAAATTAAACCACGACCAAGATAACTAGCAAATATATTTGTGTTGTATTTCCTTGTCATATATTTGTAATTGTATTTTAATGTTAATTTAAAGCCAAAAATATCAACGTTGAAAGGCCTAGATGAATATGTGATGTCAAATGTATTCCTTATTGTCTTGTAGTTCGTGAAGGAATTTCTGAAGCCTGTGAAAGACATGCCGTTGTTCGCAGCTCACCACGTCCCCTCTATACCTGAACACCTCCCAAACACCCCGTGCTTCGCCAACTACAGCAAGGTAAAGATGGATACGCGTACTGTACATAAGGAATAACTCAGTTTCTCGATTTGAGTCAACTTTAAAAAGTCATATTTACAACTTAGCATTTAAACCACAAAAGCAAATTGACTACAAGGTGAAAGAGATCTTGATTGGCTAACTGTCAAAGCCAGGTTCCTCTATGTTTCTCCCCCATAGAATGTAAGCAATTTAAATTATAGGTCAGTGGTTAATGGACTTCTGATGTTTGCACATAGGTGCCATGTCTACAGCAGATTAGTCGAGGTCTGCACGTGTACCAGGTTCTTCTCCAGCATGTTGAAAATGAATACCCCAAATCCACCTGGTTGCCTTCAATAAAGCAGCAGATCACTGTTCTGAAAGAGCTGGTCAAAAACAAGGTATGTAATAGAAAAAATATACTAAGGGAATTATTTGTTTAAAGACTACATCAAAGGCCCTGAATGATCATTATCATGACCAGATGTATTAATGGAGGAAGTTTACATCCCGAAATTATCTTTCCAGAAAAGCTAACGTATTATTTTTCTCTCGCCAGCTAAACACTGTTGTGGTGGACAACCTGTCTACCAAAGAGCATTTGCTGAGTAAAGTGCCTACAACGACAGAGTGGCAGCGGAAAACCAGTGTCCACGCTATCCTTAGGGACCTACGGCACTTCCTGGTGGACACCAAGAGAGCTCTATGTCGCATGGGGGCAAAATGGGAAGGCTGCTAGTAACACGAAAACACTGGTGGACTGCAGCGTGTTTGATGAGAGCAAGAGGAAATAATGGCACTAATGTCCTGAAACACATTTTTATTTATATATTCAACCAAATACTTGACTGAGCTTAATCTAATTTATTTATATATTTATTTTTTTAGTTGAGATGTAAATTGTACTTCCTCTGATTAATTTATTTAATATTTGATAATGTTATTTATTTTCATAGAAATACACTGAATGTATATGATTATGATGAGCTCCTGATGGATTTGTGACATATATTTAAATGCATTTTTATGATATTGAATGTCTTTCCATCTGTGGCTATTTTGTTGTGAAACAATGACAAGTTTTGATAAAGTTAAATTATTTTTAAAAAACATTTCTGTTTCCACTGATCAGTGAAATATTGACTAAGAATACAGGCTGATTTTTAGAAACACACTGAAGTCAGTTTAAAATAACAAAAACCATGCAGACATTTTACACAAGATTGCTTGAAGTTAAAAGATACACATCCATGACCAAATGACAAAACAACATCGTTTTACTTGTTGTCAAAGACATTAAACTAAACGAGAGAAAAACAGTTGTCGTCACAGCAGCAAAAAGCTCATATAGAATAAGATGTCCATCAGTGTTTCAAAATGTTTAGAGCTTTCACATCAATGACCCAGCAGGTCAATTCCCAGACCTGTAGAAACAACATTTTTGTCTATGTATCTAGTCCATATGGTAAATACAACAGAAAAAAGTAATAAAAAATTTGCAACAATCCATAAATATTGGGCATTAAACAAATTTTGGAGATTACGATAGTATTGAATTCCATGATGAAAGCTGTGATTCAAGCATCCACAGTGAGATTGAGGCATGGTCAGAGGGCAGGTTAACCTTAGCCCCACAGCAGACTGGAAGAGAGAACAAGGTCAGAGGTCATCATCTGAAAGCATGCTCCATATTCATAAATCAGAAGGGTATTCCAAAAAGGCATCTCAACAAATACAGGGTTCCCTGAGCCTCTGAATTTTCTTAACCAAAATGGCTGAAATTTGTTTAAATCATTAGGCTAAGTGACAGGCACACAAACTATTGTGAATTAAATTAAGTGCAAAAGTAAGTCCATTGTATAGCGAAGATAGGAATAGCACTTGTGACAATACATGAGATTTTGCTTCAGTGCCAAGCATTATCGTGTTATTATCTTGAAACTGAGTGGCAAAAAACATTAAAGATTACATTAAACAGAACATTAAACAAAACATTAAACAGAGTTTCTATAGTAGTCAAAGTGAATTTTGGTTTGGGTTTCCCTTTGGCCATGTATTTGATTAACTGTGTAGAAAACGGCAATGTTCAAAAACTACAACGTTCAACTTAACCGAGTGCTAGTTGCTTTGGTTCAGAGAATCGGTTGCTATGATTTATGCTACATTTGAATTCCTCTTTCTGGATTAAAAAATTCTGAGTTTGCAAATTTTCTCATTTAAGAGCTTACTAACTTACTAATTGGGCTTTCTGGACTAGCGCAAAGCTGGCCAAACTACAAACGGACAAAAATTACCTCAGGATATTGGGTTCCGGCATTCCAGGATCACCTCCTCGTTTAAAACCTGACAATCAAAAGAGCAAAGCAGAGGTTAAGCAAATGGTAAAACCCTTCATTTGTCAAATTTCTGCATGATTGTATACATGATATTATGGAAGGACACAATGTTGGAAATGATTACCTAAATAACTGAGACACAAGGCAAAGTTACATCTACAATGACTGTGAAACTGACAGAAGGACAGCCTATTTTAAGGTAAAGTAATAGAACAGCCACTGATTTTAACCACTTGCTGTCATGGTTTACTTTAGGGTTGGGGTGAATTTGAACTGAAGTCAGTCAATTCAGCAAGTAATCCTAATTCTCTAACTGAACTAAGGGAAGCATTAACACACGACAGACTGTGCGTTACCAGGGAATAACTGCACACCTCAGCGGGTAAGGAAGCCACGAGGTTGAAAGGCAGAGTGGCTTCACTGCTAAGGTTTGTGATTATTCCCTAACAACGCACAGACTGGAGTGTGTTAATGCGCTTATAAAACGGTTGCAAACATTTTATCTGTGAAAAATAATTTTAAAATAAGTATATCATGCAAAACAAAATGTTGCGAGGCATGCAGATATTTATACGCCATAACACAACTAAATCCAAAGCATACTATACTCTTCACTACACAAATTTCCAAATACAAAAATTGCTGTACTGCTCACATTACATAACATTCCTGCAATTTGTCATCTTAACGTAGCAGTTCTCACTACCAGTAGCACCACCACAGATCGCAGGCTATAGGTACACATTTAACGATTAAGAGGGATCAACGGTAAGTCTCACCAAAACAACACAATAGACTTATTTCACATGACTTTGTCAGAAATTGAGGCTGAAAAATACCAGCAGCTTTTATGAAGTTGTTTGTGCAGTAATTTGTGTGTACAGTAGAGAATGGTTATGGATACACAGGCAGCAACCTAAAAGTTTTTACTCTCTCATTGACTCCATCTCCTCGCTGTTCATAACATCCGTCACGACAAGATTGTCACGAAAAAGCACTTTCTTGCAAAACAAATTACATTACTTACGTCCTGTGTCTGGTTAGCATGTCTACATTGGCGACAATGATTTTGTGGTGAGTGAATAAAAAAAATATTTGACAGATAATCTTATTGGGAAACTTGGTGTTAAGATGTGAAGCGAGAGGATGTATCCGACATGTTCTTTATTTTGGTCAGCTCCTCAGGTTTGGCGTAGTGATATTTCAGTGGTAAGGCAACGTTCTACGTGCGGATATCAGGGAATTGTCATAGGCTTGGAACCCAATTTTAGCCAATCAAATTGCAGATATCGCAGAACTCATTTAATTAAAAAAAAACAGTGGGAGGCATAGGCTAGGGAGACAGGTATGTGCGGGGAGACAGAGAGAGAAAGTACAGAGAGTGGCTGAGCCAGGGCACATGTGGTACAGAGTCGGGAGCGTAGACCACTACACCAACTCTGGCATGGGATTTTGTTTTCAATGACTGGCCACAGGGCAATTAGCATCTTAGAAGTTACTTCTTATGGCAAAAATTGTATACTATCTACCAGTCCATTTTTCTCCCCAAACAATTCCACTTTAACCTCCCTAGTTCGGCTAACTCTCAGCAGGTCTGAACGGATGAGGTAGCTCATATGTTTCCTTCAAGCACATGACATACATGCGAGAAAGGATTACACGATAGCAAACTAACTCTGCAATTGAGCTCACAGGTGCCTAATTTGCAAACAAGAAGTTGATAGTGATGTAGCAAGGTACACTAGTCAACATATCTCCTACCTTATCCCACGAGGTATTGTACTACTTTATGCCACCCCTGGGCTGGTGCTCTGGGCAAAGTCAGAAATGCTTTCACCAGGATTGAACATTGACCACAGTCCTAAAATTGTTAAAGACTAAAATCTTTGATTACTCTCTATAAGACTGCATTGCAGGCATGGCACGCAGTACCAGTGACTCAAGACAAAAATCATCAGAACCTTGCACAGCTTCTACCGGTAAACCAGAAGACTGTTAAACAAGGCTGCCAAATGACAGAATACCATAAAGAACAAATTACACTGATCATCAAATTTAACTTTTTGTACTTTCCCTGCAGAAAGCTTTCCATAATAAAGCATTTCAATGTAGGTTAAAAACTGTGGTTAATGAATCACCTGACAACCCTAATCTGATTTAATTAAAGTTACCTCAAGTCATTTGTAATATTTCATCCTTAAAAGCCAATTTAAAGCAGCCAAAAATGCTCAGTGTTTTTTTTTTTAACATAATGCCTGTTTTTCATTCTATTTAAAAGGAATAACAAATATAATGGTTCTATTTAAATATTGTTTTTGGCTGACCATGTTTTTTTTTCAGGGAGAGCCCTAGTGTGTTGTCAGACTACTGTACATGTTAACAAAGAAGGATGCTCAGGGTTTCCCAGACAGCTTGTAACCACATCCTTCCTCCATTACCACTGAATAGAACTGGTAAAAATAATCCATTGCTCCATTGAAGATTACTTCCTTAACTGACAAGAACTGAAATTGACCCAAACGCTGGAAGAGTTGAATGAAACTATAGAGATTGCTAATGTGTCGTCATTCCCGCAAAGCATTTTGGGAATCTGCGGCACAAACTTAAGGCGCCCACGCTAACTGTCTTTTATTCAACAGTCTTAATATATTTTATTTAACAGACTTATGCACCAATAGCTCCAACAGTTTTTTACTAGAAAGCGCATTTAGTAAGACCAGTAAACGAGTAAAAATGTTCACAATTTACCATTTAACTTATGCATGATGTGTAAGTTACGGAAATTTTTGTGGAATTCTGAATGCATGCAAATAGATGAGAACGCGAGGAGTGTGGTGCTTAAAACATTAGCATTCCTTTGAACGGACGACAGTTTTCTTTCCCACATTTACAATCTCCAGGTCCTGGACCCATCCATCTGTACAAAAGACCTGGGCCTGCCTGCTGCAGCGACTTGAATTTACTGAAAACTTCGTGTGTGTATGCATTAACACCAGGGTTCGAATTATGATTTCATTCTTTGTGGGGATCTCATAAAAATAGCAGCGACCGATGTATAACATGATCAAAAACACACCCATCGCGATATGCGCTCAGCAGTAGCATAAACCTAAATCGTTCTTTTGGAAAACATGTTCCTTTTAGGCTGCTTATTAACATACATGTCATGATATATATTAAATTAAAAAGTGCATTTTTGTGATCTAAATAATAGTGCTGATGATCTTTAGAGACCATCACAGGTGTATGATTTTACTGCTTTCATGTGAGCTCCCAAGTAATTTGAACCCTGACTAGCACTTAATATCATGTAGTTGTTTAAGTGGGTGCTGGAAGTTGGGCAACAGCCAACATGTTGACGTCCCGCCAGCCCTTGCCCAGTTGCTATGCTCATAAGGATCCAGTCCTTTCATTCCCTTTATATTCTCGTCATATCTCCTCTTTGCATTAGGATTTAGTTTTAGGCGGTATGGTCTGAAAATGATTGTTTTAACCCGCTGCATTTTGTTGGATTCTGTTTTTCACACTAAGTTTTCATTATTTTTATGCCAGAACACTAGCCTGCTATGCCAGCCCATAAAGTGGCAAAACATACCCCTGATTATTTGCGTTTTGATGACGTTGCCGCCCACTTGCTCACGTTTTAGCAATCTTTATTGCAATATACAGCGGTACATCCAAGTGAAGCGGACATGAGTCAGGCTTGCAATCTAGTATTCAAAATATTTGCTCATCCTCTCTAAACAGCTAAGTTACTGATAGTTACACAATCAATTTGATTTCAACACATATTGTAAAAACATGTATATAATTTCAACAATAAAACTTTTCCATTCACTGCTTACCAAGTGAAGAAAAAACATGTTGATTTTGTTAAAGTATCCCTGGGGTGTCCTAATGAATATTTAACAGTTTAAGTAGCTAGGAGTTCACTTGGAGTGTTAGTTAATCCCAACTCTAATGCAGGGACTATCCAATGGTGGTTTCGTTTCCCTATTAACAATCTTATGTGACCACTGGTTTCTTGTTACAAAATGAAGACAGGGATTCCCTGTCTCATGAACAATCTACATAATTATAACGGAATGTAGCTACTGTAGTCCCGACAAGTCAGCAAGCAGAAATAGAACCATACAGACGATTACGCAAATACGATAATTATCAATTCCTGTATTCAGTGGTATTTTAACCAAACGGTTGGCCTAAATTACCAGACAAAAACACAACAGCAGCACAATGCCGTCACTACCAAAGCAATGCTAACGCCAGCATGCTAAGCTTATACTGTAGACCCCTGACTTTACTGACCCAGGTAAAGTACCGTGGGGATAAATCCCCAGCGGATGACGAACTGTCCGGCCTGAAAGACCGTCTGCAGTCGCTGCTTAGTTTCTTTGCTTAGCTTCGCCATTGTGAAACGGTATATCTCAGCTTAGGTTGACAGCAGGTTGGTCCTTTTCCCGTTTGAAGGACAACGTGGTGTAAAACGGGAAGTTGACGTAGGAAGCGTGGCCGTAAAGCATGGTAGCTGGTTTCTTTTTTGTGCGACAGTAGGTACACGAATGTGACTAGCGACACCTTGCGGACGCAATAGCTAGCAACACATTTCTTTTATCTTCTTTCAGGTGGCTGGAATCATACTGAAATTAACATTCCAATGTGTAAAATTAACATCATACATTCTGAAATTCACATAACACACATTATGAATGAATTAAAGGATAATCGCAAAGAAAATGTAGAAAATTTGAGAAAAAGTTACACCTGCACTATGTAACTTTTTCGAAAAATAAAAAAATGCAAAAACCAACGTTTTAGCACCAGTAAACGTTAGGAAATAGCATTTTAGATCCAGGAGTTGAAAACATCAACTTATCTGTATACAAAATACAGACAGTAGTAGAAATCAAAATAGATATTTCACAATATCTAACTAGCAAAAAATGCATATTATGGACAAAATAAATCCGTATTTTTGGAAATGATCAACTCTCGAAGGAACTGGAACGTGTACGGGAGGTGGAGCACTACTGGTTGGATCTGTTGGGGCAAATGGTTGGGGCTAACCTCTACGCACAACCTTGGTTCTGAAACCGTACTCCCGGACAGAAGTTGGACCCAATTCTTCTCCAGAGTTGCCCAGGGTGAGAGGAGCCGGGCAGGTGTGGGGATCCTCAAAAACCCCCGGCTCAGCGTCACTGCGTTGGAGTTTACCCCAGTGGACAAGAGGGTTGCCTCCTTATGCTAAAGTGTGGTGGGGGACTCTTACCATTGTTTGTGCATATGCAACAGTTTGGAGTATTCAGCCTTATTGGAGACCCTGAATGGAGTCCTGCACGGGGTTCCAGTAGGGGACTTCATTATTCTGCTGAGAGACACGTGGACAACGATGGAGACAAGTGTACGTGGAACCAGAGCACCCTAGGCCGAAGGTTGATAATCGATTTGTTGATCATGTTTTATTTGGTTTCATACCTGTACTAAGTTATTACATTGTTTGTAGTTTCTTTTTTTTGTTCATGACTGTGCTAGTCATGGATTGTCTATAACGAAATCTAATTTATCAACCCATGGAGGTCTGGATATGGAGTCACACTCAAAATCAAAGTGGAAAACCACACTACAGGCTGATCCAACATTGATGTAATGTCCTTAAAACAAGTCAAAATGAGGCTCAGTAGTGTGTGTGGTCTCCACGTGCCCGTATGACCTCCCTACAATGCCTGGGCATGCTCCTGATGAGGTGGTGGATGGTCTCCTGAAGGATGTCCTCCCAGACCTGGACTAAAGCATCCACCAACTCCTGGACAGTCTGTGGTGCAACGTGGCGTTGGTGGATGTAGCGAGACATGATGTCCCAGATGTGCTCAATCGGATTCAGGTCTGGGGAACGGCGGGCCATATCATTAATGCCTTCCTGTTGTAGTAACTGCTGACAAACTCCAGCCACATGAGGTCTGGCATTGTCTTCCATTAGTAGGAACCCAGGGCCAATCGCACCAGCATATGGTCTCACAAGGGGTCTGAGGATCTCATCTCTGTACCTAATGGCAGTCAGGTTACCTCTGGCGAGCACATGGAGGGCTGTGCGGCCCCCCAAATAAATGCCACCCCACACCATTACTGTCCCACCAGCTCAGTGTAAACCTGCTTTCATCTGTGAAGAGCACAGGGCGCCAGTGGCGAATTTGCCAATCTTGGTGTTCTCTGGCAAATGCCAAACTTCCGGCACGGTGTTGGGCTGTAAGCACAACCCCCACCTGTGTACGTCGGGCCCTCATACTACCCTCATGGAGTCTGTTTCTGTCCATTTGAGTGGACACATGCACATTTGTGGATCATTTTAGGTCATTTTGCAGGGCTCTGGCAGTACTCCTCCTGCTCCTCCTTGCATAAAGGCAGAGGTAGCAGTCCTGCTGCTGGGTTGTGGCCCTCCTACAGCCTCCTCCACATCTCCTGATGTACTGGCCTGTCACTTGGTAGTGCCTCCATGCTCTGGACACTAAGCTGACAGACACAGCAAACCTTGCCACAGTTCGCATTGATGTGCCATCCTGGATGAGCTGCACTACCTGAGCCACTTGTGTGGGTTGTAGACTCCGTCTCATGCTACCACTAAAGTGAAAGCACCAAAGCATTCAAAAGTGACCAACACATCAGCCAGGAAGCATAGGAACTGAGAAGTGGTCTGTGGTCACCACCTGCAGAACCACTCCTTAATTGGGGGTGTCTTGCTAATTGCCTATAATTTCCACCTGTTGTCTGTTCCATTTGCACAACAGCATGTGAAATTGATTGTCAATCAGTGTTGCTTCCTGAGTGGACAGTGTGATTTCACAGAATTGTGATTGACTTGGAGTTACATTGTGTTGTTTAAGTGTTCCCTTTATTTTTTGAGCAGTGTACATACTATCCACATAGTTTTTTTTATTCACCAAAAAGTAAAGGCTGTATCTAATCTATCGTAGTCCGACATGCAGTCTGTTATGCGGTCCCTTGCCTGCCACCTGGGCTTTTTTTCTGCTCCTCTGATGTAAACTGCTATGACTCTGACTGGGATATGGGGTATGCTGGTGTTTTGCTGGGTAGACAAGGTGTTCTGTCTCTGTGGGGATGTATTGGTTTAAGTCTTTTTGCTTATTGTTTTATTTGTCTTTAGTTTCCTTTTCTTCTGTTCCTGGGTGACATTGGCTGTGTTGTGGTGAATGTCTGGGGGGTGTGATGGTGGTCTCCTCTTCTTCACTTTTTATTGCTTGTGGTTGGTTTTGTTCCTTTTCCATGGCTGGGGGTGATTGAGTCCTCTCTCAGGGATTAGGGTGTAGAGAGGGGTGAGACCAGACTGGAGGGGAAGTGCAGGAGTGATTCTTGGTTGGGGGTGCAAATGTCACTGTCGGGTGCCAAGGTTGGTTCTGGGGTGTGGAATTGCTTTAGTGCCCGTATTTGTTCTGGATCTGTGGGTGGGTGAGGTGCTGTGTCTGACCTTAATTGTGATCCTCATGTTGGAGCTGGTTCTGGTGCTGGTTCTGGTGCTGGTCCCATTGCTGGGTTAAATGCTTCTAGTGTTGGAGCTTCTGCTGCTGCTGGTACTGATACTGGTGCTGATCCTGGTACTGGTCCTGGTGCTGGTACTGATCCCGGTGCTGATCCTGGTGCTGGTTCTGATCCTGGTACTGGTCCTGGTGCTGATCCTGGTGCTGGTTCTGATCCTGGTGCTAGTATTGATCCTGGTTCTGATCCTGGCCTGGTGCTGGTACTGATCCAGGTTCTGATCCTTGGTATTGACCCTGGTACTGATCCTGTTGATGGTACTGATCCTGGTGCTGGTACTGATCCTGGTTCTGCTCCTGGTGCTGGTACTGATCCTGGTTCTAATCCTGGTGCTGGTACTGATCCTGGTTCT
>JACXGM010002834.1:14782-44851 GCA_016801145.1 Umbra pygmaea | reverse complement strand
TTCAGAAATTTCTTTCTGTGTCTTACCCTCTTGCTTGAGGGTGTCAATGATGGCCTTCTGGACAGCAGTCAGGTCGGCAGTCTTACCCATGATTGCGGTTTTGAATAATGAAACAGGCTGGGAGTTTTTAAAAGCCTCAGGAATCTTTTGCAGGTGTTTAGAGTTAATTAGTTGATTCAGATGATTAGGTTAATAGCTCGTTTAGAGACCCTTTTCATGATATGCTAATTCTTTGAGATTAGAGAGAATATTGGATGAGCTGTATGCCAAAATCATCAGTATTAAAACAATAAATGACCTGAAATATTTCAGTTGGTGTGCAATGAATCTAAAATATATGAAAGTTTAATTTCTATCATTACATTATGGAAAATAATTAACTTTATCACAATATGCTAATTTCTTGAGAAGGACCTGTATATATTTGATATTTTACTTTAAAACACTGAAACTCAAAATTTATTTCGTTAGACGTCATTGGTTTTAATATTGGATCTGTTTATGCAGATGAAAGAAATTGAACAAATGAGGATCCAGCTAATTTACCATCGGCCTCCATCTGGCATCTATTAAAGCTGTCACATTTTCTGGATAAAAACCCTGTGATGAAGTTTCGTCAGTCAGGCTGTCAGTCAGGCTAATCTGAAGGAAAATTAAGACCAAAGACCATTGTACAGAAGTTACACAGTAATATAAATGCATAGAATAGCAAAGTGGTAGAAAAAAATACTATTTGGAAATTGCAGTCCACAAGCATCTTCCAACAAACCTGAACAATGTGATTAAAGCTGCCAAGATGTGTGGGCCAAAAACAGTCCAACACTGTGTAAAGCTGGTACAGTACATACAGCTCTGGAAAAAATTTTAAGACACCAGCAAAAATAAGAATCTCTGATTTTACTATTGATAGGTATGTGGTTGAGTAAATTATTATATACACATAAATGATGATTATTTATCAAAAATCTCATTGTGTAAATATTTCTTTGTAAGCAATTGTCAACCCTACAATATCGTAGCAATATCGATATTGAGCTATTTGGCCAACAATATCATATTAGATTTTTTCCAAATTGCCCAGCTCTATTTGTCATACTTACTCACCACATCCAATACGATTGAGAATTATTCTTTTACTATAATAGATTTGAATATTAAATTGACAGAGATTGGTAAATGTTCCAAAACAATACCTGTGTCTTGCACACCTCTTTGACAAAGAAAGTGCAATTCTTCACTTGTTAATTTTAATAAAGAAAATTCCTTTTTTTTTTACAAATGTGTATACATTTTCCAAATTTTATCGAGATATATATCTTTAGTCGTTAAAGCTACAAAATATATTGAGATATTCATTTCGGGCAATATTGCTCAGCACACAGTTTACGGCCACACTGACGCATGTTGTCACCTAACAACAATCGCCATTTTGTTGTGTACTAATCGAATGACCACACCAAACAGTTCAATGGCATTTCTATTCATTCTATTTATATGCTTGTGACCATCCATCTTCCTCTAATCACATAATGGCATTGATTTTAGAAAAAAAAATTCTAGAGCTATCTACCCCCTAAAGACTATTAAATACCAAGACTTATTTATGCAAGGCATCTTATTTCCCAAGATTTTGGGTGTGAATTACACAACCACGGAGGTGGTCATTGTTTTTTCAATGAGGCCATTGTTCAATCAACGAGCAAGTCAGCGAACCCCAATTGCCTCTCCTTCGCTATGTAACATTACCCTCGGGTTGTTGCTGCAAATAAGAATAGTTTTTTTAACTTGCCAGGTTAAATAATAGTAAAAAATACATAAAATGTTGCCGAAGATGTTGTAGCGGTCTAAGCTCCTGACTCTAATTCTACACATGCCCCCTGGCAAGAAAAGTTATCAATGTCACCTTAAAATAATTTATTTAAAGTCTGTGTTATTTCATATAAATATATTAAACAAAACAAAATGTAATTTTACTATTTATAATTCAGTTAGACAGAATTTGTCAGGGGTCTGAACTATTTAGCAATACTGTCCTTTTACAATATGTTAATCTACTATTACTACAAAGCACATAGCATCATGTCTTTTTTGATTACCAGTTCAAACCTAAACAGTTTGGTCAGCGTTTGTCACATAAAATGTTTTACCTTTACAATGGTAATCAAGAAGCCATCATACATACATTTGAGTGAAAATATGAAATATGAAACATTAGATAATGGATTTTAACAATCTCCCTTGCTGTACATGTTTTAGGTGAAGCACCTTCAGAGAGCAGTAGACAGGTCACTGCAGCTGTCCAGACAGAGGGCTGCAGCCAGGGAACTGGCCCCACTGTTTGACAAGGACAAGGAAACGTGTATGGAGGAGATTCTCAAGCTCAAGTCCCTTCTCAGCACTAAAAGAGAACAGATAGCTACTCTGAGACTGGTGCTCAAAGCTAACAAACAGGTGAGATATAAATATTGTTTATCTCAGCAATGTAGCAATGCTTGGCTGATACACATCAAAGAGCAGCACAGTAAAGTATCAGACCTAGACTGAAGTGGACATCTTTGCAATGTAGAAATACAAATGTTTGAGAAAACAAGCTCAAGTTCATATTACAAATATTATGAAAATGTAATAGTATATTTTCTCTTAGTCAACAAAAGTGGGCTTGAAATACAACCCCAATTCCGTATGAAAAATGCTAAAACACAAAGAAAGAGTCAATTTAAAATGCAGTTCACCCTGTACGATATTGAAAACACATTATTAACATATTATTTGATGTTTTACTTTGTGAATGTAATTGATTTTTGACAACATAAACTAATTTCAACTCTAATGACCGCAACACACTACAAACGTTGGGACAGTCGACTGTCTGGTAACATTAAGACTACACTGTTACACTTTGGTATGTGTAACATCACCTTTTCTTCTAAAAACACTTATTTATCAAAATAAAATTTCCCCCCATTTATCCATTATGCATGTATTCACCTGTGCAACTGTACGGGCCTTCGTTGCCTTATTTCTTCATAGTACACCACATATTCTCAATCGGAGACAGGTCAGAACTGCAGGCAGGCCATGCTAGCACCCACACTCTCTGCTTACACAACAATGCGCTTGTAAACCATGCAGTATGTGGTTTGGCGTTGTCCTGCTGGAAAATGCAGGGATCTCCCTGGAAAAGACAATGTCTGGATGGCAGCATATGTTGCTTAAAAATGTACATACCTTTCTGCATTAATGGTGCCTTCACAGATGTGCAGGTTACCCATGCCATTACACTGACACACATTTGAAATATTGACACATTGGACCACAAAACACAAGGACTGAGCATTCAGAAGTTGTTTTCGGCCTTGCCCTTTACTGAGATTTAACCTGATTTTTTTACTCTCAATGATATTGTGCACTGTAGAAGGTGAAATGCGCGAAATCCTACACATTTGTTTTTGGGGAATGTTGTTCACAAAGTGTTGGAGTATTCGTTGACACATCTGTAAGCAGATTGGTGAGCAACGACCCATCCTAGTTTTTGTTTTTCAGAATTGGGGTTGAATAAAAGTCCACAGAAATCTAGTACTGTGTCTACCCAGGGATAGGTGTCAGTCAGTTGAACTATTGAATAGTCGTATGGCTTGCAGGTAGAAACTGTCCTTTATTGATGTGTGGGTAATGCTCAAGTACAACTTACCATGTGGCATTGTGTTGAACAGTTTGTTGTTTGGGCGATTGTGATCTTTGATACCCCAGGCCTTCTTCCGTCACCTTGAGACATAAAGCTCCTTCATGGGTGTGTTTGGTCCCTGTGATGTATTGGGCAGACTGCACCACACAATGTAGTCTTTTTTTGTTCCCGCTCATTGGTGTTTTAGAACCAGGAAGTGATGCATCCAGTCAGGATGTGTTCATGTATAAGTGCTTTCATTTTATTGTAACATTGTTGCTGCATTTGATAGGCAGTGGCTTTGCTTAATGAAAGTGAGGCAGCAAGGTTCACAACCAGAAAATAATAATACTTTGTCTGGCTAGGTCAGACATTTTTGCAAAATCAAGTTTTGCCAATGAGATGTCCAAGTTCCTATAGGCCAACTGTCTATTTCCTAATATCTCTATAACCCTGATTCAGTGTAACATCTCCCTCTGCTGTGGCTTCCTCTCCTGGAGTCTTCTGTCCACCCGTTTGTCATCAGTAATCAGCACAGTGTTTAAATGTTCTCCACATTTGAGAAATTTGCAATTCTTCATAGAACCAAGGTTGTACACATATCCTAAAATTCTTTTTCAAGAAGTCATTTTGTTTTTTGGTACAAGACATATGGGTCTACTAAGGCTGGGATAATTGATTATTTTTTAAACGATTAATCTAGCGATTATTTTTTCGATGCATCGATTAATGTAACGATTCGTTTTTTCAGTTCGATTCGATTATCTCCCTATTAATTGACTATTAATAGCAATTTATACATGTAATATAATAAACCAAAAACAAAGAAACACAATAAATGATTTTTCTATATATCCACCTCAGCCCATAGGCTATGCCCTTTGATTAAATATCAACAAGTAGGCTAATTAAATCCTATGTGTGTAACATAAACGTCACTTGCGCAGTCACGGAATGACAGTGAACACAAAGTTACATTCCAGGACTATTAAGGGCGCCAATATCCCGTTTAAAACCGGAATAGTCCTGGCATGTAACTGTGCTCACTGTCCCATCGACGACAATCAATGAAGACATAACGTTACAACCGTTTGTTGACTTAGGTTGCATAAGCGTGTCATTTTACACCTTGAATACACAACTATATTACATATAGTAATTAATTACACTGTAGCCTAAAACTTTAGGAGTTGACAACATATTATAGCCTACTCCATCATAGAGTGGGGAAGTGGGGAGTTGAAAAAAAACTTACGGTGCTCTGTCATCTGCAGTTGCTCCCGGGTGGCGCCTCTTCTGGGGCCGGTTGAACCAACTGGACGTAAAAGAGTTGGGCTTAAATCCTAGATCGGGCGTAGCTACATCCGAGGTTGTGAGTGGAATTTACACCTGTTGCACCAAACAAAAATAAGACTAGTCGTAGCTAAGTCCAGTGTAAGTAATGCGCGTCCGTGAGATCAGAATATTCTTAGTGATATAGTTGCTAGGCAGTGTTATTTCCTTAATTAATCCAACTAGATAAAATGGACAAAGACAGTTTTAAATGTTCTAACGTTGCCCCCGTGCAACCGTTTTGCCTCATTACCCACAGATTGTAAAAGAAAAGACAAGCTACCATTAAAATAGGCCCTACTTGCATTTTATTGGTTTGTATGGTTAAAAATATATTATTTAATTGTAATTGATCCCTAAATTCGATTTAACTGCAAGCATTAAAAATAATAAATCTCGTTTACGAATACAAAGCCAAAGAATGTGCGCGTGTGCTGTGCACTACGGCATGAAAAATTGACTTTAGATAGACATATCAATTTGCATCGTCCTAATTTCAGAAAGATAACAGAAAATATATTCACCTTTTAGCATGAGGAATGGCAGTTAAGTGTCAGTCTTAACAAGCATTAATATTCAATACTGTTGATGGAAAACATATTGAGATAGATCGAACAGCTTAAAGTGACTGATCAAGATTTGTTTGTAACGTACAGTACCGTTACTTCCGTTTTGACAAAAAACACTTTTTATTTTTTCCATGCATTTAATTAATAGTTAAAGCTGAAAGACATATCTACATATCTTACCAGTATTTACCCTTAAAAGTAGGTTACCCTTTGACTTTTAGTAATCTGAAATGCTTGAAACGCTATCAAACCTGATAATTGCCCACTCAATCAGCTGTTAATTCATATAGGCTAGTTATTATTACAATTTGTGGTCGCTGCAAACGTAAACAATGTGCCCTGCATTTTCGATTGTACAAAACGATGCAATCAGAGTCAGAAAAACAGGACATTTTAAATAATTTATATACAGTGCCTTGCAAAAGTATTTGGCCCCCTTGAACTTTTCAACCTTTTGCCACATTTCAGGCTTAAAACATAAAGATATGATTTTTGTGAAGAATCAACAACAAGTGGGACACAATCATGAAGTGGAACGAAATTTATTGGATATTTCAAACTTTTTAACAAATAAAAAACTGAAAAATTGGGCGTGCAAAAAACAAGTTCTAATTTGCAATTGCGACCTGGCCAAGATAAGGTGCAAGGTTCAAGGCGACATTAAGTTACACATAAAGTAAAAACATTCAGATATACAATTACACATATAAACGGTATTAAGTTTAGATAAAAAAACACTGTACATTCAGTGCAAATATGGTCTAAAATAGAGAGGTAGATTATTGGAATGTAAAGTGGCAGTACAAGAGAAATAACACTAGGATAGATAACATCCAATTTCTTGAGAAGAGAGTTTAAAGCAGTTCTGTAGACAACATCACCGAAGTCAAGCATTGGGAGGTTGGTCATTTTCACAAGGGCTTGTTTTGCAGGAAGGGTGAATGAGGTCTTGTTGTGGAATAGGAAGCCAATCCTAGATTTGATCTTGGACTGGAGATGGTTTATGTGGGTCTGGAAGGAGAGCGAGGAGTCTATACAGACCACTAGGTATTTGTAATTTTTGACATATTCCAGCTCAGACCCATCCAGAGTGGTGATGTTTGTTGGGCAGGCAGGTGCAGAGTGAGACCGGTTGAAGGTCATACATTTGGTTTTACCAGAGTTTAACAACAGTTGGAGGCCATGGAATGTATGTTGTATGTCGTCAAAGCTCTTTTGACAGTTTCCAACGTAGGGACAGATGCATATAGATGGATAAGAGAGTTGCCTGCAGCAAGAGCGACATCATTAATACAGAAAATAGAGTCGGCACGAGGATCGAACCCTGAGGTTCCCCCGATAGAGACAGCAAGAGGTCCACCAGTCTGTTACTTGTCCTTGTAACAATCCATGGGTGTGAGAAGGAGTGGAGAGAAACGCAATGAGTAGTAGAAAACCAACAGTGTGTTATTGGGGAAAAAAGAACCAGCCACAAGGGGCAAACCGTAATACAGAATCAACTTAACAACAGATTTACAAGCAACAATACCTCACAGCCAACAGTACAAACCATATGTACAGGACTTAAATACACACACCAACCATCATTAATGAGTATCAGCTGGCTGAGTACCAAGTCACCACAGGTGTGTAAATAATTGAAAGTGACATTGCATGAAAAGGTCACAGTCTTTACCTGTAACGTTGAGTGGGATGCAGGGAGTAATAAAGACAATCAAAGCAGTAACAAAAGCAAACAGGTTTAATATTTTGAAAAAACACTTGTAGGTCAAAATGACCAGTCTACTGTAGTGGTTGGGTGGCAGCCCGATTTGGTGGCTGGATGGTAGCCAATTCTGGGGGCTTGGCGGCAGCCCTATCTTGTGGTTGGGAAGGCAGCCCACTCTGGCAACAGCCACAGTAAATAACTTAGGCCTGAGAAATTAATTAGAAAATAATTTTAGTAAGAGACATCAAATAGTTGACAGCCATATTACTAGCAGTAGTACTAAAAGTATACTTGAAGTGTTCCCTCTGGGCGGCATTCCACTGAGGTGGCTGGGCGGAAGTCCACTCTGCCTGCTGTGCAGAAGTCCACTCTGGGGGCTGTGTGTCAGAAAACGACTTAAGCCTGGGGAAAAAAATGAGAATTAGAAGTATACTTCATTTGTTCTAGCTCTTCCTCCTGAGAGCACTCTAGAGAGCTGAGAAGAACCCCCTCTTCTTCTGCTTGGCGGCAGTCCACTGTGGCAGCTGGGTAGCAGTCCACTCCGGCAGCATGACGGCAGCCCACTGTGGCGGCTGGGCAGCAGTCCTCTCCGGTGAGTCCACGCCGGCGGCATGGTGGCAGCCCAATGTGGCGGCTGGGCGGCAGTCCACTGTGGCAGCTGGGCAGCAGTCGGCTCTGGCGGCAGGGTGGCAGCCCACTGCGGCGGGTGGGTGGCAGGGAACGTAGTATACTTTAATTGTTCTAGCTCTTCCTCCTGAGAGCTCTCTAGAGAACTGAGAAGAACCCACTCTTCTTCTGCTTGGCTTGAATTAAGAGAGCAGTTAAAAGAACTTATCATAGTCATTTGTTGAATATGCAGTATTAGGAGGCATATTTACTGAAATCAAAAGCTATTTCAATCAAACACATCTTAACAGGGCAAGTTACATGTTAGCATAGAACCCTTTCTTTGATATCACCTTCACAATTATTGCATCCATTGAACCTGTGAGTTTATGGAGAGTTTCTGTTTGACTTTCTTTGCAGTATATCAGAATAGCCTCCCAGAGCTGCTGTTTTAATGCAAACTGGCTCCCACCCTCATTGATATTTTGTTTGAGGATGCTCCAAATGTTCTCAATAGGGTTGAGGTCAGGGGAGGATGGGGGCCACACCATGAGTTTCTCTCCTTTTATGCCCATAGCAGCCAATGACACAGAGGTATTATTTGCAGCATGAGATGCATTGTCATGCATGAAGGTGATTTTGCTACGGAAGGCACGGTTCTTCTTTTTGTACCATGTACAAAGTGGTCAGTCAGAAACTCTATGTACTTTGCAGAGGTCTTTCTCACACCTTCAGGGATCCTAAAGGGGCTTACCAGCTCTCTCCCCATGATTCCGACACAAAACATGACTCCGCCACCTCCTTGCTGGCGTCGCAGCCTTATTGGGACATGGTGTTCATCCACTACTCCATCCATCTGGACCATTCAGGGTTGCACGGCACTCATCAGTAAACAAGACTGTTTGAAAATGAGTCTTCGTGTATTTCTGGGCCCACTGCAACCGTTACTGCTTGTGAGCACTGGTTAGGGGTGGCAAAATAGTAGGCTTATGCCTACTGCAATCCTCTGCAGGATCCTACACCAGTGGCGTAGGCACGGGTGTGCCAGGGTGTGCTTGTGCCACCCAAAGAAGCAGCTGGCACACCCAGAAATCAGATGCATACTGCACTTTTTGTTATAGCCTTGGCAAAGTGTTTTCTTTTAAACTTAATCTATTTTGGTCTAATTATAATATTTGTTCATTTTTAATAAATTCTTATTTATTTCGTACATCTAGATCCACCCCTACACATTTAAGTGTATGCGCAAAAATAGCCGCCAACGTGACCCCAGCGAATATCACGGGAGACGAGCAGTGTAATAGACTGAAACGGCGTAATAGGCCAACACATTCAGCAGCTAATCTTGATCCGTATGTGCCAGTGCAGTGCGATACATCAAAGTTGTGCGCTTACAGGTACAGACTTTATGCATACTGTTGCATTTGTTTGTGAAAGGTATTTTAATGTATATGGTCTGTTTGATACGGATCAACATCAATGTGTCCTCTTTCTCTGTAGAGACCATATATCGAGAACATACATTTACTATTCCTATTTCCTACAGCACTTGTTAAACAACCAAGTATTGTAACGATTAATTTACACACCCTGTACATTTTTTATTTGCTCCCATGACTGTTTAACACTGTCAGGGTTGCAAATGAAAGAATACAATAAATACAATTGTTATACACCATCAGCATGAAGCAGGCCTGGCGGCACGAGGGGGCAAAAGGGGGCAATGCCCCCTCAGTTAGAATATTTTTACCCTCAAATTTGATTCCAGTATGTGTCCTACAAATCCCTCCACAGTCAGGCCTAGCTGCGATTTGTTGCGTTGATTATTACGCTGTGCCGCTGCACAGGAATCAAAACCAGCGGGTTAACATAAAAAAGTCATACATTTGTAAAAATCATACGTTGATTGGCCTTCACACAGTAGAAAGGCGGGCACAATTTGAAATGGATGATTACGTTAAAATGTAGCCTAGTAGTATATTGTTTCCACCGGAAAGAAGTTTCACAGCTCAATTATGGTATTTAGAAAGTGGTTTTGCACATCCTCAACTCAAAGTGGCGCGGAAATGAAGACGCCAGCCACAGAGGCTGCCTTGCCAACATTGCCGGTAACACCGGGACAATCGACCGCCGATGCCAATCGGCCTAGCTGCAGCAGAGTAAAACTGTCTTGCCGCCTATACAGCCTTGCAGGTGCGTGTGCCTGACAAACTTTTCTGAATCCGGTAAGAAATATCAGCATTGTCAGTTTTGAATTATTGTGTAATTTGCAAGATTGTGGAAATGGTGGAAAATGGCTTGGCAATACGTTATTTCTTTATTGCTTTTGATTGTCTATTGCGGGATTGAGGTGATGACATTTGACATTTTTCGTTTATAATGTCTAATAAATTGTTGATGTTCTTATAGTAGAATAACTGCTTTTTGCAATACATTGATGAAGGTGGGTAGATTTTGAGCAATATTAGGAACTGTAGTGATGTGAGCTATAAGCCTATGGAAATTAGGAACTTTTCTTCGCAGAAGTTGTAAAGCAGTCTAACATGTTTTATAATGGCAAGACAGCCGTGTGTCTGGCTGCAATTGAATGCATTGTGTATTTACAAGCTACAAATGATTACTGTCCACTCCACTACATACTATGAACATTATTCATTGTGTTATTACCGATCTGAAATATGTGTTCCCCCTTAGTAATTTTGGGTGCCCCCTTGCAGAGTTAATTCTCCCGCCTGGCCTGGCATGAAGCAACACTGGTTTAATGGAATACACAATTGTAATTATAGTCAGTGATACCGATGAGCCTGAGGCACTTATAAATATACCGGTGGCATTTTTCCCCAGCTTTCCTTCTTGCTTCATGCCTGGATTATACATGCTCTTCAAATTTATCTAAAATTCTAATTTACTGTAGTTGAGCGAAATATGCGGCTCACATAGACTTGTCCGTGTCTGCGATTGGTCCCATGATGCACACACCGCACCTTTTATGTAAACGCGCTTGTCACTAAATTGGGAAATCCTGGGTTGATTTAATGAATTGATAACCACGGTCGTGACATCTTGTATCTATCTATCGAAATTGTTAGCTTTAGTGAAGCCAGGTAATGAAAGGAAATCTAGGTCATGTTGAACATAGATTCGTAGTATAGGCCTCTGTTATGTAGAGAAAAATTGATGTGGCACACGAAGTTTTTTAGATGCACACCCAAATATTTTTTTCTGGCTACGCTACTGTCCTACACCTTGAGGTTTGCGGGACTCCAGAGGCACCAACAGCTTCAAATACCTGTTTGCTGGTTTGTAATGGCATTTCAGCAGCTGCACTCTTAATCCATTGAATTTGTCTGGCAGTAACCTTACTCATTATGCCTTTATCTGCACAACCCCATCTGTGCTCTGAATCAGACACAAATCTCTTCAAAGTACGATGATCACGCTTAAGTTTTTTTGAAATATCTAATGTTTTCATACCCTTTCCAAGGCATTGCACAAATTGATGCAGCAGCTGAAATCCTTTTTTTTCAATATTGCTTGAAACCTGTGGTTTGCTTAATAATGTGGAACATCCTTAAGTAGTTTTCTTTTAATTGGGCTCACCTGGCAAACTAAATATCACAGGTGTCTGAGATTAATTTCAGTGATCCAATGAGCCCGGAGACACTACCATCCATGAGTTTGATTGAAAAACAAAATATGTAATGTTTGACACTTAATTCCAATTTGCATAATAATTTGAAACACGGTGTACTTTAATTGTTCTGGCTCTAGGGAGCTGAGAAGAACCCTCTCTTCCTCTGCTTGACACTATGGCAGCTGGGCAGCAGTCCGATCTGGCGGCTGGTCGGCAGCCCAGTCTGATGCCCGGTAGGTTGCCAAAGTCTGGTCGCCGGGCGGCAGTCCATGAAGGTGTTTGTAGGACCAGTCTCTAATGTCTGGGGGATTTTTGAAGTATGCAACCCTGCATGCTTTTTGGGCTGATATAGCCCACAATCCTTTGCGACACAGAATAGGAGGGGTTTCCCGAAGCCAGTCCTTCTTTGGCATTGTTTGGCAAGTATCCTTCTTTGGCAAGTATCCAAATGTTAGATAATAATAAAAGTGTCATTACATTAGTTTTTTGTTATTGTACCAATGTTATTAAAGTTTAAATGAAATACGAACAGGTTGTGCCAAATGCTTAATGTTAAAACTTTGCGGGCTTCATCACTTGTGGAAGTGGTCTAATTTTAGATGCAACGTTATGACGTGTTAGTATGTCCCCAATGCTAGCATACCCGCTTACTATATACTTAATAGGCATGTACTTTACCACCACCTACTCAGTACATACTTTTGTATGTAGTATGCATATTGAGATGCAGCCATATTTTGTACAAGGACCCCTCCCCAAGGGTCTCCAAACAATTGCCCATTTAAATATAACAATATAGTCTCACACCATATGATATCAATCAGAGCTGACTCAAAATATTATGCCTGGACTGTGAAAAGACTAGACTCACAAATAGACATCTGTGTTATCATCCTGTACTTGATTTAGGATATTTGCAATTAGTTTTCTAAGTTTTATTTAAGTTTAAACTTTGAAATGTGCTTGGGACAGTCACACCATATGTTCAGTATGTTCACATAAAGCAGCATATTCTGAGCAACATAAAACATTTTTTTGACAAATTTCATTTTTATCGAGTTGTGTTTGAACCACATAAAGGCCATATCACGTCAACCACCCAAATATTGTACACACACACACATACAGTATATATATCTATATTTTTTTAACCTTTATTTAACCAGGTAAGTTGACTAAGAACAAGTTCTTATTTACCGCAACAACTCTTACTCAAAGATACACAGACGGGAATCGAACTGGCAACCTTCTGACTACAAGTGTGCCTCCCTAACCACTGAGCCATCTTATTAAATTAAATGTAATTTTAATCTAAATTAAATTTAAAATAAATAAATAAATAAATATAGGGGCACGACGGGGGGGGGGAGGGGCCCTAGATAGAAAACATATAATAAACATTATTTATTTTTTCATCCCATCTAGGCCCCAAAGCGGCCACACTTATGTCACTTATGCCTAGAAACGGCCCTGTGTGAGATAAATTATAATTTGGTTTACAACACATTTTGCATTATGGAAAGACAAAGAGGGTCCAGGGTGCTCAGGGAGTTCAATCAGCAGTTTTGAAGGTGCTCTTTGGGGTTGGGACTTCAATGGGTATTAGAAAGAACGAAATCTAAATTTAAAATTTAAAATTATCAAAAGCCTTTAATATTGCTGGCTATATCATAGTAGAAAATAAATAAAAAAAATGTGGGAAGAAGCTACCCACGCGTAGCGGCATTTTGCATTACATTTAATGTAAAAATACATGATTTTTCATTCAATCATTTTACAAGTGTCCTATCACTCTTAAATGGTTATGTAGGCGATGTATAAAAGCGCGGCACGCCTGAACTGGCACCTGGTAAAATTGAAAATTTTGGGACTTTAGAACAAAGTTATTCTACCTATTGTCAGGGGTGTGGTAAATAATAAAATCTGTATAAGTAATAAGGCTAATACTTAAAATAGTAGACTTTTTAGCTTACAATGTTCAAAAAGTATTTATTTACATTTTAAGCGCGGCTGTGTTCTCACGAACTGTGGTTGTGAGATGCGCGAACAGGGCCGTGCACAGACAATTTGGGGGGCATTGTGTTTAAAAAAAAAGGGTTAAATATTACAATTATTATTATTATTTTAATTAACTCCAGCCAAGAGAAACCTTTCCCACAGGCTACAAGTAGCATGTCTTTGTCAGAGCCATTGTCACGTTGAGTAAGGATAGGAGGCATCAGCGGGTATGAAAGTTTAATGAAATTCTCCAAATGAACTGTACATGTCTAACGAAAACTCAAAAGGCACACAGCTGACAGATAAACAATACGTACTCGACAAAGTCCTGCCAAACACACTGGCTTAAATACTCTACTGATTCTAATGACAAACAGATACATAAAAGCACACCTGTCCGTGTAATGATTAACATAGAGAATATCTGGATTGCTAACATACCAATGCACTAGACATGAACATAAACATAAAAGGGGAGCCTCCAGAGACTGACCGAAGAACACCACGAGAGGCAGGAGCGGATGTGACAACCATATTAAAAACTTTGCACACAATGTTCAACACAGATAGTCCTTTTAGATTTGATGGAAAGGGATTTTACATTTTAATTTAGTCAATTGGCTGGGACTTTTGAGGTAAAACCTAGAGGGTCAGTTTCATACCAAAGAAAATAATTATATGTGATAGAGTCAGGTGTCTTTTCACTTTGTTCACTCTAAAACCCAGAGAGAGAAGACATCTGGCCACCGTATAAAAGGTGTGAGGTGATCTGGAGAGCCCAGTAGGGAGAACAATGACCATGTAGCCAACAGAATTGAAATAGAATCTTAGACATTTCTTGTGTTGACAATTTTCGGGGCCATATCCTCGACAGCAACACTTTTTACAACCAGTGGACAAAATTCATGGTTTTTGTCTTTAATATAGGCTATTGATTTTTACTATCTCCTGGTCATATTTATTAATATCTACTTGAGTGTCTACAATTTTCTTGATTCCTGACTGTTCCTCCTATGTTTTTACAGACTGCAGAGAATGCCCTGGCCAACCTGAAAAGTAAATATGAGAACGAGAAGCACATGGTGACTGAAACCATGATGAAGCTGAGGAACGAGCTGAAGGCCCTGAAGGAGGACGCAGCCACGTTCTCCTCGCTCAGAGCCATGTTTGCCACCAGGTGACTATTTCTCTCCCACCATCTATCTTCTCCAGCTTCCTTTGTTCTTCACATGATGGGATTTCTTTCGAACCTTTGCCTTCAATGTGTAACTGAAACTTTGTTTTTAGCAAGCGTCCAACCATTCTCCTTGCAAATCCTTAGGTGTGACGAGTATGTGACTCAGCTGGATGAGATGCAGAGGCAGCTGGCAGCAGCAGAGGATGAGAAGAAGACTCTCAACTCCCTCCTGCGCATGGCCATCCAGCAGAAGCTAGCCCTTACCCAGCGGCTGGAGGACCTAGCCTTTGACCAGGAGCAGTCGCACCGCACCCGCGGCAGCAAGATGGCACGAATGAAGGTCAGCACCCCCAAAGTAAGTCCTGGTCCTCCCTCCAGCCCCACTGCTGGTGCCCCCTTAAGCTTGCCCTCCGCCACTACAGCTGTTACAGCTGCTCTCACCTCAGCCCTAGCTCTGACCTCTCCTACCTCACATCATCGACATCCCCTGAGTCCCACCTCCAAGGCCCCCTCAGCACCAGGCAGCCCTCCTTCCCTGGAAGCACCCTACTCTTCCACTTTCGGGACCCCCCCATCCACCCCTCACAGGCTGGCTCACTCCCAGTGGGCCCTGGGTGTCCGGACGTTGGTAATTGACTCCCACAGTTTCAGCTTAGACTCTCATAATTTTCGTTTAGCTCGTAGCACCTCCGGTCTCTCAAGGCCGTACACCTCAGACTCACGGCCGTGCCCTAGCAGGGGCGCTCAGCCTGGCTCGGCCCCCTCCTCCCCCTATCGCTCACCTATACTTGGATCCCGGAGGTTGACTTGGAGCTCCCCTCGAACTCGTCCCCTTACCAACCTGACACGTACCTCTGGCCTCTATCCCCCTTCGTCATATAACCCTACATGTTCATACACCCCCTCATCCCCATATTCTTCTACCAGTTCCTTCACCACTTCTGCTGCTCTTTACAGCCCGTCTTCTTCATACACCCCACACACTCCATACAGTCACACTAGTAGCTACAGTCCACTCTACCCTAGGTCCTACGGTACCCATCGGCCTCCTCACTGACACAAAAATACAATGTCCATAAAACCTCCTCACTGACTACACCAGCCACCTCTCTGGCAGATCTCTGGTTCTTTAGTTCGATTGATACTAAACTACTGCTCCCATAAAGCTCCTTACTGATACTAACACACATCCCATCAACCCCTGTAATGACGCTAAACTGCATTTCCCATCAGCCCCCGGGGAGTGGGCAGGGCTCACAGAGAGGAGGACAGACTGGTTTCCTGTTTCTTGTGCCTAAGCCTCTGGTGTCGTTGCGCCGTGTGGATTTGACTGTGTATCGGCACAGATGTTCAAACTGACTTTCTTCAGGGATTTATCACAACAAGGAGCACAAGTGGCCCTGCATTCCTTTAATTCACAGACTGTTGATCAGTCTAAATTACAGAACAGAAAGAACACTTAAGAACCTAGACACAGAAGTACACAGTGGGTTTGGTTTGGTGCTTGAAATCAAATCACCACCTACACAAGCAAATAAATGATGCTTGCATGACCTTACTGCTGAACAGAAAGAGAAAAGGACAGTTAGGTTACCTGGACATTTGATGCATTTTTCACACCTGAAACTGAGATGTCCACAGATCTACCAGTTTTATTTGTTCTCTGAAAATGGGAATGTCATATTGCAAACAAATGTCATTCAAAGAAAATTTTGGATGAGACAGATTAAGGCTCATGTGTTGTTTGCTTTTGTTCAATTCATACAAACAGCTCTGTGAACAGTGTACTCACAATGATACTGCTGTCTACACTTCGGCTATGTACAATAAGCACTAGCACATTTTTAGACTCTATCAACAACTGAAAAATAACCAAAATTACCATATCTTCAGGACGTGAAACAACATCTTCAGTGAATTTACATATCATATTATAATAACATATAACATAACCAAAATTAACTGCAATCAGTTTTAATTTGAAAGATAAGAGACAAAAGAGATAGAGGATTTTGAGTTTTACACATGGAGATTCGGAAGATATTACCTGGGAGAAAGCCTGTTTTAGCACATAAATTGCTATTGAATGTATCTGCCTTTTTAATGTGCTCACCAGGGAGCGGCTATATATTATATTTGTTGATTCCTTCTCATGACCTGGTTGGCCATTGGCTGATGCCTCTTTTTTGCTTGATTTTGATTACAACTCCAACCAGGTAGAGATAATGTCTATAATCACAGAATCATTATCTATCTCCCGAAAGGTTCTGATCTTTGCTGACAGATTTCAGGTCAAGTTAAGAATGATTGAAATGGGTCATCTGAAGGAATCACCAAATTAAATATTCTGAAATGAACCACTGGCTTAAGTTTCTTGCTCATGCTGTCACAAATATTATAATTATACAACATCTATCGTAGTCTATGGTTTGACATGAGTTGTAGAGACAGTTAGCTACGGAGCACCCCTTGTTTGAAGGGCAACTTGAGAGGCTCACGGCAGCAAAGATAATTGTCATAGATAGAAACTCACAAACAAAGGCAGGTAATCAGAAACATACATTTCTGAGCCAGGGTTTAACCACAATTGACTGTTACATGAATCAGAATAAACTTGATTTTTAAAAATAAATGTATAGACAAACATTTCAAAAACATTTCTTTACTGGGTACGTAAGAAAATAGGGTTACTGATAGATGCACAAATGAGATATCAACATTTATTCACATTATGATACCGTGTTACCTGTGTGTGTGCCTTACATACTACAACCACGGCATTGCAAACCACAGTGGCTGAAAAGGCCTGTCTATAAATGTACCTCTTTAACCACACCTTTTTTCCATGCTAGCAACTACCCAGTTTAATATACATTTGGGGGGCATTAGACAATAACCAAGCCTTGTCTAGTGTTCAGCATTAATGTCGGTAGACAATTATTTCTTTGAATAATAACGTGTTACTGGGTATAAACCAATGACAAGTTAACTTTAGGTTTTAGGTTAGAATTAAGTGTCAGATTTTGTCAAGTCAAGCTCACATTGATGCTAAGTCTCCATAGTCTCTCTTAGTCTCTCCCTAATCTCTGAGTTTTCAACCCTCTGCATCCTTTGGCCCTTCTAGCCTTTTTTGTAGCCTAAAGTAACACAATTACATTTTCTATTCTCAACTGCTCCTCCCACTGGTTAAAGTGATTCACATACTGTATACCCAAACCTTTTGTTACAGCATGGACCATAGCAGCAAGAACGCATTTGACAGGACTCCTCTTGATACTTGACACTTACAGTAAAACCTGTTGACACAACAGTAAACATTTACACATTTTCCAAAACACATATACTCACTGTTCCTGAACTGTGGATGTCTGCTGATGAAGCTGGTTGTGTGTTTTTTCCAATAATAATCTTATGGTGAATGTAAAAAAACAACACAATTAACACGACAAATATGATGTGTTAATCACCTCAGTGTCCTTGGACGTTTTTTATAAATGACATTTATATTACTCTACAGTTAAACCTACTTAACATGTGGATGAGCAACACACTTTTAGACATTATCTTATGCACCTTACCATCTACTTGCCTTAGCACAGTACTGTCTGTCTGTTGTTTTTATAAGAACATTGTGGTATTGGAAATCCAAACAAGTGTATTTATCCTAGAACACTTGAACTGGGTACTATCTATGACAAAAAGGAGCAGTCATGCATAGATATACAGGACATACCAACTGGCTTATATTTCTGCTTCATTGCCTTCATCAGAGTAACTTTGTTTTTCTCAAGATGGCCTGAAGCACATTTAGGTACATTCTTTTACTTTGGTATTTTAGTTAAAGCATAGTGTAGGGTTTTATATTAAACATTCCCATAATATGGGTAACTAGTTGTATAAAGATATGTATCCATTTTCTGCACAAATGATTTTGAAACTGTGCTGTATTTTGTGTTTAAAAGACTATAACATCAATAAAGCATAGTAGAAAATTGAAATTAATTTAATTGAATTTGGGTCAAAGTCTCCGCTTCTGAAGAAACCAGAGTGACCTCCTCTCTGTGAAACCTTCTTGCTCCATCCTACTCACTATCACGTACTCACACATTCCACATACACACACTTCAAAATTCTCTGTGAAACCTTCTTGCTAGGTCCCACTCACTATCACGTACTCACACATTCCACATACACACACTTCAAAATTCTCTGTGAAACCTTCTTGCTAGGTCCCACTCACTATCACGTACTCACACATTCCACATACACACACTTCAAAATTCTCTGTGAAACCTTCTTGCTTGGTCCCACTCACTATCACATACTCACATTCCACGTACACACGCTTCGGAATTCCATGAGCACATTCAAGAGGATCTCAGTCTTGTCAAATGCGTTCTGCCTTCCCCTTTGCTAAATGATCAGTTCCCCAATAGATTTTACTGTGATTTCTCCCTTTGTTGGAATACAGTAAATGCTATTTTTTTCAGGAAACTTTCATTATTTAAAACATTATCAATCAAATTTTGGGCAAACAGTTTGTTTTTATACCATTTACCACTGAATTTTAGCTTGTTAGCTTTTGAGCACTGTATGCATGTGTACTGTCTGGTAATGGAAAGCCTATCCTTCCTGTGTACAATGCCATGTTCATAGTCTTCATATTTACTGTATATATCATGTATAAATAACACCTATTTTGTGTGTCCTCGTCTTTTCTGTTTTGAGTGTTCTCGGACATCTATCATGGGTTCTGCACATTCTGAAAACATATTTTTGGATGTTCCACTCACAGACCATTTTCACAGGTTCTATTTAATTATTGCATAATCACACTGGGATTTTGGCAATAGAAATCAGCAATCAAAGGGAATTTGCAATTTTGAAAACATTTCAGAATGGATTCATCATTTCAGTAGGTTTTTCAATGTTCTAAAGCTATTTCAGTATTGAGAGATTTAAGGTAAGTACTGGTCATGCTTTTTCTTCTCTGTCCCTTCCTGACGGTATCATCTGTGTCCCTTCCTTCCTACTGACCTCCTCATTCATGTCACTCACTGTTCAGCAATATGTCTTCATCTAATCTGTCAGTCTCTCATAGATCGTCAGCAGTCTGCTTCCTCAATGCCGCAAGTCTCCTCACAGCTAAGGTGAGAGAACGCCTCCTTAAACAGCAGGCATATCATTTAGACCAAGGGTTGTATTCATAAATCACCTAACTGTATTCTGACCTAGAGGCAGGTTCCCTTTGTCCCTGTTATATTATATGAAAGTAAAAACTATCTCTAGATCAGAAATCCTACTCTTGAGATGTGTGTATATTGGTCCTGAAAAGACTGCTTATACCGTTAGGTCAATGAATGTTTGAATATGATCTGAAAGTAAAGACTTTGAAGGGATTACAGTACATTTTCATACTGTATGTGGTTTCCCCCCAATCTTAGGGGCTCGAAAATATGTGGACAAACAAACACCATTTTCTATTTTTTATTTCAACATTATTCAACCAGGTAGGCTGATTGAGAACTGATTCTCGTTTACTGTTACAACCCACCTGGTAGCTCGTTAAAACCAGATGGATTGTAACCGTCTACGAGCAGTAAAACACATTTCATAGACGGACTGTGGGAGATGGAGTAAGCAATATGTAGTGAGCGAACGACACAATACCGAGTAGTAGAGATAACAATAAAGATAATTTAATAAATAGAATAAATACAATAATTTAACTGGCAGGTCATAGCACGCACAGTATGCAGGATTTCAGAACACAATAATATATATACTTTCATATATATATAATAACAATGATACCCCACGGACTACTAGCTAACTTGGTACAAGTAGAGGGAAAGCTGGAAAACAATACCTTCCCTATACAATACATATATGTCTGACCTGAACTATTGTAAACTTACCCACCTGGGAGAAGGGCAGTGCGAACGATCGGATCAAAGCAAAAACAAAAACATAAGGTCCCTGCACTTACCTAAAATCCTTACACTGCCTCCTATGTTCCAAACTAAACACTTCCCCTACCTGCTACAATAAACCAGATGACCGCCGTCGTGTCTAACTGATGTATTTAACAGGGGAGTTACCTACGGGAGAATGTATACCCTACAGTATCTACCTTGTCCCTTCTCCGCAGGTGCAACAAACAAAACCTAGAATAATAGCACTATTAACAATCTTTAATACTGTAGTACAGCAACATACACTCTAACACCCACAACTCGTAGCATATAGTGTCATCAAAAATGGCTCTCTCTATCAGTCCCACGAGGCTCCTCATATGCGCCTCGACAGCCGACCACGCCTTCCCGGGAATCATCCTCCAACGCGGTACATCTGTGAAAAGAGAGAAAGAGAAGGAGAGAGAGCGAAAAGGAAGAAAAAACCTGTCCCCACTACTGGTCCTCTAAGGACGTACCATTTACAATGGCTAAATGTAAAGTAAGATAAAGTCAAGTAGTGCTAAAAAACAACACAGAGTTACAAATGGAATAAACAAAACCTACAGTCAAAATTACAATAGCAGTGTGTGCAAAAGCAGTATGATAAAGAATGTAGGACAATAAATAGGCAGGATAGTAAAGATTTTGCAATAACACTAGAGAAATAACTGTGCAAATGATAATGTGGAAATAAGCCATTGGGGTGAAGCATAGATACAGTGTAAAAGAAGTCCATGAAAAAACAGTAAATAGTACTGGTATTTTGCTGCCAGTACTTTTCCTATTATTTTACGGACATTTCCTTTAAGACAATAACAGAAAATACTTTCTGAACACAGTAAATGTCCGTTAACACACACATTCGATATTAATTTTAATGGACATCTACTGTGTTTATAAAGTATTTTCTGTTATTTTCTTGAAGGAAATGTCTGTAGAATAATAGAAAAATTACTGGCAGCAAATTACCAGCACTTTTTACTGTTGTTTTACAGATTCTTTTTTACAGTGTACTGGCTTATAAATGAGCAAGTAATAGTATGAAGATAAGGCTAAGGTTAAAAGTGAGCTGAGATAGGGCAGGGATTTGCATATAAAGAACTTGTAGATGGTTTGAAACCAATGGGTTTGTCGATGATTATGTTGTCAGGGCCACCCAACATGAGCATGATAGTCACAGTGATGGGAAGTATTTAGGGCATTGGTGACAAAACTGATGGCACTGTTAAAGACTGCAAAATGTCAAGGATTGTTTGGATGGTAATTTTTATAAGGGAATGTTTGGTAGCATGAGTTAAGAGGAACTTATTGTTGTACAGGAAGCAGATCCTGGATTTGATTTTAGCTTGGAGGTGGTGGATTCCAAGAAATGTGTAGGTATCTACATACTTGTGTGTTGTTTCCAGTCAGGCGGCCAGCATCAGGCAGTGTTCAATAAAAAAGCAGGCATTTGGTTTTACCATATAAGAAGTTGGAGGTCTCGGAATGAGTGCTGGATGTCATGGAAGCTTACAATTATTAAATTTCATAATTGAATTCATAATTAAATTGTTATTTTTAATACTTGGTTGCTAATCTTTTGCAGTCAATGACTGCCTAAAGTCTGGAACCAATAGACTTCACCAGATACTGAGTTTCATCCCTGGTGATGTTCTGCCAGGCTTTTACTGACGTCAAATTTTTGTTATATCTCGCGAGCGTGATAAAACATGCTCCATAGGCAAATTATATAATTTCACTCCAATTCAACAATCGAGAGTGAACAACAGGCAGCTGCGAGCATTAAACAAAACATAGGTAGAGGGAAAGAATGGCACCTGCGGGTATAAAACTAAGCAGTACGCACACAGAGCAGACACCACACGCCTGTAAGTGTCTGCTTCACGAGTGCTGGAGGGCATACACGCTCTCGCAGGCAGGGGCGCTGCTAAGGATTTTGGGCCCCATGAAAAGAATCTTGACAGGGCCCCTAACACAGCTGAGAGAGGGCTTCTCTGGGCCCCCTCTTAGTCATGGGCCCCGAGAATCGTCATCATTTACCCCCCCTCTACAGCGCCCCTGCTCGCAGGTTAACTCTGCGCTCAAAAAGTCTGGATGAAACTGACTTGACATTTTGGGGGGAAACCAAGGGAGGTACTGGCCCTCTTATGTTTGGTCACTTGCTTTCAACACGGTCACACCCACACACATCCTTGTACCTTGATTAACAGCTATCATTAGAGGAAGCTTTGAGTTGTTGTACTGGCAGAAAAAACAAGTTCATGAGGTAAGTGCAAGGCAAGAGAGAATCAGAGAAATTAAAATATCAATAAAATGGCTGTGACTCCGAATGAATAACTCTAACTATATACTATAATACTATACCTATATAACATTTGCCAGTTAGGATGTGTGTACTTGTGACTGTGTTGAAAGCAAGTGACCAAACATAAGAGGGCCAGTACCTCCCAATTTCCACCCCAAAATGTCAAAAGTCAGTTCCATCCGCGTGCGCAGAAATCAACTTTGAGCGTTTACCTGCGAGAGCGTTTATGCCCTCCAGCACTCGTAAAGAAGACACTCGCGGGGACAAGTGCAGGTGCCATTCTTTCCCTCTCCCTATATTTTGTTGCACTTGCAGCTGCCTGTTCACTATCGAATGTTGAATTTGTACACAAAGATTAATATCTGTGTGAGTGAAGTGATATAATTTGCTTGTGGAGCGAAATATGACATAAACCTGACGCCATATTTATTGCAGCTGTTATCAGTTCCTGCTTGTTCTTGGGGCATCTTTCTATTTTTGAGGCTGACCAATGGTTTACATCTTGTGGTAAACCAGCTGTATTTACTCAGGTGAAGTTTTCTCTTGATTGTTGATTTTGACACAGATAAGCCTACCTCCTGGAATGTGACCTTGATCTGGCCAACTTTTGTTTTTCTTCACCAGGGAAATAATCTTTCTGGTATCTTTTGTGCTCCTGAGCTCACCAGTGTTTGATTTGGCCACACCTAATGTTTGTTTTCTATCTCACTGATGAGTTTGTTTAGATTTTTCAGTCTAATGATGGCTTGCTTCACTGCAGTGACAGCTCTTTGGACTTATTGACGGTTATCAGCAACAGATTCTGAAGGCAATTGCCACACTTGAATTAAAATCTAGATCTTTTATATGCTTACTTGTAAATGAAATAATAAGGGAAAGACACACCTGGCCTTGGAACACCTGAGCAGCCAATTGTGCAATTATTTTTAGCCCCTTAAAAGGGGGGCCACGTATAAAAAGTGTAACGAAGCAGAGGCTAAGGAGACAGGCATGTTAGGCAAGACAGAGAGAAAGGGCACAGATAGGGCTCGATAAAAGTACCTACAGGTCCTTCTCAAAAAATGTGCATGTTGTGATAAAGTTCATTATTTTCCATAAAGTTTTTAAAAGCCTCAGGAATGTTTTGCAGGTGTTTAGAGTTAATTAGTTGATTCAGATGATTAGGTTAATAGCTCGTTTAGAGACCCTTTTCATGATATGTTAATTCTTTGAAATAGGAACTTTGGGTTTTCATGAGCTGTATGCCAAAATCATCAGTATTAAAACAATAAATGACCTGAAATATTTCAGTTGGTGTGCAATGAATCTAAAATATATGAAAGTTAAATTTTTATCATTACATTATGGAAAATAATGAACTTTATCACAATATGCTAATTTTTTGAGAAGGACCTGTATATTTCAGTCAAGCTCAGAAAAATATTTTTCTTCGATATGTGGATAGCGTGGTAAATTTCATGAACTGAATTGTAGCTGATGTTTCCTGCAGGCGTAAGGAATGTCTTTGACCATATTTGGGTAATTAGGGGTGTGTTGATATGCAAATCATTAATACTGTGCATGAGTACTGATGATTAGAACAAGTGGTATTTATAAGTGGTGATTTCCTACTTTTGTTGGTAAAATTTGATCAATTCCACTTTTATTGTGCATAAGCACATCCTTATTTGTGTTCAAAAGTACAAATTTAGGGTTGTTCAAACAAATGCTTGATAAATGACCCCCATATATATTTTCCTGGTACGGGCATGTGCTGTTACCTCCCCTTTCTCTTCTCTGGTTCTTTTGGCTCATGTTCCTCCCAGACGAATCATGGATTCAGATCTCCAGGAGCACCGAGCACACTGCCTCCTCAGCAGCAACGGCGCCCTACTAGGGCAACTCTTCTGGCGCTCCCTGCAAACTGGTCTACCGGGTCCTTTATAAACCTGGAATTGCTACATTACACCGAACCTGTCACCCCTGACCTCTTAACCCAACGCAGGACTCTGCAGTGTAGAACCAAAGCTACAGTACACCTGTCACCTCTTACCTCTTAATCCAACGCAGGACTCTGCGGTGCAAAACCAAAGCAGTGCCTCTCACTACGGCAAAGGAAAAGGACACCCACAAATATGTACAAGACTGTCTGATGTGGGATTGTGGGAGAAAATAGTGATTATAATGCCGCTAGATTAACTACCTACTGTAGTTATGTATTCCTCATTGATCCTCATGTATTGATTTATGGTATAATCATGGAAAATATTTTGTATGTTTCAGCAAGTTATTATTGTATACTGGATAACTCTTGTTTTTTGCTGAATGTAGAATAATTAAGAGCACCATATGCAACCCTTTGGTGGCAGAGTAAAAAGTCATGTGTGTATTTGAAATGCATGTCAAAGCCATTAGCTTTCACAGACACTGATTGTTGATTTACAGCTCCTTCCTGAATTGGAATTTGGGCTTCTTTTCATTCCTCTTTAAATGTGTTTTTTATATTCTATTTAATTGCTTTAAATTGAACTCATCTCACACAGCGATGGGATGTAAATGTTTTTATTTCACTTTGAATATGTTTGAAGAAACAATATTTTCTCACTATTGTAAAGGCTTGACAGATTCTTTGTACTATCACTGTTATTTTTTAGTTCTCTATGTTAAAACATGGCTTCCGTCCAAAGTAGCACACTGTTGCCAAAGTAGTACACTAGGCAATAGAGTGCAAATTAGGACATACTTCTATCATCTTCTTTATCTAAAGGCCTGAATCAACCTACTGAATAACAAGCACAAATGAATGCATTCCAATACTGGTTGTGACTGACTGTTAGTATTTCGCTGATGCTGCAAGTAGAACTCTATCCAAGATTGCCTGTTGTTTTTTTACTATCTCTTTGGTAGCAGCCAGTATGTAGACAAGGACTTAGTGGTAGAACAATATGAGTAGTGGTAAGAACCAATAGCGCTATTTGGCAGTTTATATTATAATCTATCCAACCGTGATGGTATGTATCATAGAATGACCAATTTGGAGCTTTGATCAAACAACCCTCCAACTGGGATCTGTTTTAAAATGTCTACTGATGGTTGCAGTTTATAGGCCTGGCAATAGGATGTCTTGCTGTACCTGAACCTGGCTATATTAGAAATGAGTTTTATTCTGTTTAATGATGTCTGTCAATCTTGAAGCCATGTAACAAACTCCCATATAGTCCACTAGGCTTCTTAAATATCACATAATAGGGCAGGACACAAAACATGGGAATTTGGGATTTTGTTTATCCAGCCAGAGACTTTTAATTTACAGAGCTAAAGCCTAGTTATTTATTTGGGCAGCCAACAGGCTTTGTAGCCTAATGGCAAGAATACACTTAGTGGATGGCAGCACACTATTCAAATGATGACTTGCAGTATTCTATCATGATTGCTACATGTTTTCATATTGGACTTCTTCTTATAAGGTTTTTATAGGAACTAATCCTATAGGATTCTTGTATTTTCTTATTGCATTTTATAGGAACCCAGTCCTATAAAATTTTTACTTCGTTTTTATTAAAACATTTTGATAGTAATAAATAACTGGTTCCAAATCGTGATATAGAATCCTAAGGATTTGTTTACTTGTCTCTATAGGCTGTGAACAGTCACAAAGTCTCATAAAAAGTACTCAGTTGCTCTGTCTATTATCTGCACCATCAGTATTCATAATAAATCTGAAGTTTGGTTTAAAACTGTTAAATGTTCAAAGACCATAAACCATACAATAAGCAATGGATTGTTATGAACGTCACTACTTTTTTCCTCACCTGGAAAGTATACAGTAGACGGGACATGAAAAAGCCCTAAAAGTGTGACCAATAAGAGTGGTATGCACAATTGCATTAATTTTGGCAATTCAATGAAGAACATATTCAGACAGCAATAAATGAATGGTATCTCTAAAATCAATTGTATTGCATATTAATTAAACCATGTAAAAGCTACATTTCAAAAGAGAATAAATTCCCCCTTATCTTACAGGGGACCGCTGAACCCTTCTTGTGTTCTTATTATTATTGTAATTATTTACCAAACATAGGGAAGGGGTTTACTGTATTGGAGTTCAATCCACCAATACGCTCATGGGGGCGGTCGGTTTAAGACGGGGCGGTGTATTTAGCTTTTAATGATGTGTCTCGTTGAACAATGCTGATTCGTGGCTAATTAAAATATTTAGCCAAATACATTTATAAATTTGATGGCATTTATCGCAGTGATTTGTGTTCCGAGTTCGTATAGAGCCTACTTTTTGCTTGGAGAAAAATAAATAAACACATGGTGTTGTCCGTAGGGTAATATTATCCATAATATAACCATGTTTGACCCGAAAGAGAGCGTAATGATCACTCGTGGGATGGAGTTTAGGAGGACAGCGGTAAGGAGAAAATCGAAAGGAGCACCGCATGTCCAGACACAAACTTCTGGTAGGTTTATAGCTAAAGGAAAGTTTTCGAGTGCGTCAAAGCGCAATAGAACTTGTCAGCCTGTGTTTCTCAGTGTATGTTGTTATGCGTGATACATTTGGAGTAACGTATTATAAATAGGGGAACTAATTCTGTGGAAACAGAAGTGCCACGATGAAGACAATGTCGCAACTATGTAAACACAAAATCTGATTCGAGTTGTGTTGTTTGGATTGAAAACGATTGTATGTCATGCTAAAGTCTGGGTCCCAAATCTGTACCATCCACCCTGTCCCTACTCATTACAGTTTCATTGTTTGATTTTCAGCCCACATAGCTTTATATGGGTAACCAAATTAGGTAAAAAAGCTCGTAGTTTCAACTAGCAACCGTAGTAAATTCAGTTGATGTTTGATATTTGAAAGATATTCAATATTGAGATATTCAAGCGCAAAAGCTGGCAAACGATTAAAGCTACCGACCTCGGCAAAGTCTCTTTATGAAAGAACAAACGTGTATCACACTGCAGAGGTCTTGCTCTTCCAATTTAGCTGCACATTTTAAAATGGCACAATATATTATTGGCAACGTTGTGGGAAGTTGCGCATAGTCAATGAAAGTCACAAGGGACCGTTAACAAAGTGCATCATCACAATTTAGACAGATTCAAATTAAATAGCTCTATGATCACATGACCTAGACGATTTAAATCAGTGTTGTTTTATTCAGAGTGATGGGCCCCTGATGGCACACTCTTTGGTTTTCCCATTAGGTACAAGGATTTTATACAAATATTTTAAACTTAAAAAAAATATTTTTAAGTATGCATGTTGCACAACCGTGTGTTTTCCCATAAAATCCTAGCCTGACAAGCCAAACCCACATCAAGATGTTGGGTCTGGGAACTCACCATTGGCAGTGCTCAAACCGAGGGGCAGGATAAACGGTTGTCTTTCAAATTCCCTCTGCACACAATAGGATAGCGCAACAACCAACCAGAGCAACGAAGTATCTGGTCTGCAAAATTCCGAACACATCTTCGTTTTGCAAGATTGACTTCATTGCAAGTTATTTGTTCTTTTCTCAAAGAAAATATTAACTCCAAGTCTACCAGAGTTGCGGCCAAAGCCGATTTGAAAGTCCGCTGTTCGCCAGCAGCAGCAACCATTTCTTTGTTTTCCCGTAATTACGTTAAGCCCGCCCACCAACTCAATACACAATGTGATTGGCCTGACCAGAATTTGGTTTTTCCAGCTCGCAAGCCAACGGAGAGTTGCTAGACTGACCCTAGCTGCAAATAATATTTGGTGCCGCTAGGGTGGGTCCAGATTTCTAGGCTAATAAAATCCCAAAAGCACTTTAAGATTCAATAGCTTCCTCATCAATATGACCTAGGTGTTTTGATACATTTTGGTGGGCCGGATCTGGGCCGACACTTCTGGCTATCTGGGTAGTTTCAGGTTGGACATTCGGCTATTAGAATCTCAATAGCTATAATGAAATTAATAAATTGTTTGTCTTTGACAGTGTTGGGTATAACGCGTTACTAATACTGCGTTACCCTAGTAACACGTTACACTAGTCAGACTGCTTTTTTTGAAAAAAAGTAACCTAACGTGTTACTTTGAAAATTCATGTAATTAGGTACTAGTTACATTTATAACGAGAAAATTAGTTACATTTACGTTATATTTTACGTTATATTATCAACTTTTCTTTTTAAGAACTCAATTTAATAATGTATTATCCATTGTAGTTTTGTTTTTTAATCCGTATTTTATTTGTGCGCCTCCACGCCAATCAAAAAGAGGAGAGATCTTGCACTTAAAATTGTAATGCGCAGAGTTATGCAGATTGGAGGTTAGCAAAATGGAAGAATTCATAGCCTACATTTTAACAGCTGGAAATATTCACATTACTTCAAAACTATCAAAAAGCAGGGAGGATAAATAAATGTGTCCAGTGAGCTGTGCGTCATGTGCAAGCACCTGTCAAGTGGGAATTTAATGGAAAGCTTGTCATCGTTCGTCTCACTCAAATGTTTTGGACCGAAATTGCTTTTTTCTACTATGGGGTCTACAATGAGTGGAGGTATGTTATTTTCAAGTTATATTTTCCCCTGTTATTCCAATAAACACGCGTTGAAAATGTGCATAATTTTACAGAAAATGTCCAATGTGCTTTAACAGGCGATGAGAACGCACTTTATGGAAGTTTTAAACATACAGTCAGGGGCGGATTAAGGTGGTCAGGGGCCCCTAGGCTTCTCTTTGTGTGAGTCCCCTCCCCTTATCATTGTGCTTTACTGGAAAATTGTATTTAGTGCCATACATGGTCCACACGCAAGTATGGTGAACTGGCATACACACACATTAAGACAGCCAAAATTAGTGTTTTCTTTACATTGCTTCAAGTGGTGGACCACAACAGTAAGACAATTACCACCACACCACATAGGTAAACTGAGAAATTGAACATTACAGACAAAACACAAATACAAAATATAGCTGCGAGCAGCGATTGCGGGCCCAAGCCGCTGGCACCGCAACCCCGGTGCCTTTCAGCCGGTGGCACCGCAACCCCGGTGCCTTTAAGCCGGTGGCACCGCAACCCCGGTGCCTTTAAGCCGGTGGCACCGCAACCCCAGTGCCTTTTAATTAGATTGAACAGACTTCATTCAAAGTCAATGCTA